>CM031612.1:5367365-5377365 GCA_018398815.1 Conus ventricosus | reverse complement strand
TAAAAATAAAAATCCAACATTAAGCAACACCTACTCATCCTACACCTACAAACAAAACAAAATATAAATGTTGCTGATCCTTTTTGCTTGTACATTCAATGTCTAAATGGTGATTAGGGCAATATCAACAATTTTGTAAATTAACACCGTGTACTCCTCAGCTCTATGTATGAGAAAATAAAACTAGCCCATTGTAGCCCCTGTGCTTTTTTTTTTTTAACCCCCCCCCCCCCCCCCCCCCCCCCCACCATGACTTTACGCTGGAGTGTACACTGAGGTCGATGTAGATGCTGCCGGAAATTTGTCGTGATATTTACTCGTTAACATCTGAACTAGATAGCAGCAGCCCCCCCCCCCCCCCCCCCCCCCCCCCCCCCCCCCCCCCCCCCCTAGTTAGTAATATAGTCATTACTTACATATTTAGTTTGCATAGAAACTGCCAATTTTCACGTCGTGTTGAACCGACGCAATGTGAAAACTTTCGCTAAGTTTAATAACAGAAAGAACATCTTATTCCCTAAAATCAGTCACTGAAATTGTGTACTGCAATCTGTGGAACAGCATCGATAACGTTCAAAGCTTCTTTTCCCTCCATTTCAGTCAGGATGAGTCTGCACACGCCACAGCTGTCCCGCCCCACAATCCAACATTACGGAAGTTTGCCCATGCTTTGTCAAACAGGACAAATAGCATACAAATCAATCCGCGATCACTGAACAAAAACATACCATGTATCCCTTCATTGTCATCATCAATTCACTTGCGTTCGTGTTAAATCGAAATTCTATTGAAACCAACAAAATTTGCATCGATATATGACATATGGTTAATCCTAACTAAAATGTCAAGTTTTGATGAAATATAGTCCGAAGGGCCCAAAAGGCCAATCACAGACAGTGTTGTCCTCCGTTACCTAGGGCGTATGAATATCCTAGCAGACGACCTCTATTTAAGTACTCTAACCATCGGTAAGTGACAACGGACAAGAAATTTTCAAGTGACAAGAACGCTCGTTCCACACACAAAACGCAGTCAAGATGCGTGAAATCGTTCACATGCAAGCTGGCCAGTGCGGCAACCAGATCGGTGCCAAGGTAAGTTTGCATTTTTCTGTTTTATTCATTTTGGAAAGTGTTTTGCCAACAGTTATGCTTTCAACTGAAACCGCATGAGGTTGGTGGCCCGCCGTCACTGATCAGAGTCGGTTAAATTTGAATGTGAATCGACTTACAAGAACTAGGCCTACTTGAAGTAGAAATATTTGAAACTAATTTACTGATTTCTTGCTAAGTTACTCTTATCGTGTAGATCTAGAAGAATTGATCTGCGACTTGATCTGTCTGGAACTGAGGATGCATTGGCGTGATTCTAAATGAGTGTCATTTGATTTACATGGGAAGCGACTGGTAGGGTTGCTACGTAGTAACGCTTGCGGTGGCCAAGAGCCCGCCAACTAGGATCGACCGCCGTTAGGCCTAGTGGGCCGTGTCGCGGTCAAATAAAATAAGCACGTTTGCTTGAGAACTTTAGCGCATGTATGCCGGTGTCAGTGTAACATGAGATGATCTTTTCTGTGCAGTCACAGAGAAATAGGCTAGATGAGTAGGCCTAGGCCTAAGTGAATGTATATATAGGCATATGTGTGTGAATGTTAGTAGGTCTGAGTTAAAAGACTTAGATGTGGGTAAAGGTGTGAATGTAAGCAGATATAGCCTACCACGAAAGGCTAGAGTAAGATGTAGCCTAGGTAATTCTCAAACTTAGACGTTCAGAAATCAAGTTAAAAATCAAGGGTGATGAATGTGAAAGGCATACTCCCCAATCCTTTGTTACTTTTGTGGATATTAAAAGAAAAGTTGAATTAAAGCTTGGTTAGTAACATGGAAAATTGCATGACAAAAATGATGTTGGACACATTTTGAATTTGATCTTTAGAAGGTGATCCAGCCATGACCTATCTTTATTATTAATTGAATTGATGTATGTATCTCTATGCTTGTAGTTACATCACTGTTCAGTTCTCCGTATTGTTTCTTGGTATCGCTGAACTTGAATATTTTCCAAACCTTAAATAAAGCAAAAAGAGTTGATGAAATTAGAAAAATGCTGACCCATGATGTAGTTATTGTGGTTGTCATTATGTCAATGTCACTGTTATTACAAAGAGGAGGTGGGGGTCCAGGAATCCTGAGTCTTGCCCTTTCTTATCCAGTTTGTCGTAAAACTAACAGTTATATAATTGAACACTTCTTAAGTAATGCATTCTGGGGTAGGGTTTAGACTGTCACAGAAACACATCAAGATAATGTGCAGATTATATCCTGCCTTTACATACATGCATGCACACACACATGCTCACACACATACACATGCATGCGTGCATGAATTTACTCAGCAATGTTTCGGTGAGCAGTTAATTTCTTCATGTAGTCAAATGACAAAGTTCATTCGTCTAGCTTGCAGGGAATTTAAATCGTTATTGTGAAAGGTCTGAAAGATTTAGCCATTTCAGTTGTTTTAAAATCATGATTTCAGCTGTTATAAAACATTTTCAAAAATGATTGCCAGGGTTTCAAAAAGGAAGTTGGTTCATTTTAAAATGTTTGCTTTAACTGCAGTTGATTTCTGTTGTTGAAATCATGTTGTGGTTATATGAATGGCTGTTTGTAGCTCATGACTTGCACATAGGTCATGACTTGCACATTAGTATGCGACTTCAGCCATTCAGAGTGTGTTCCTGACTCCCACAGGGGTGCTGCCCCTTGATCCCACCAATGGGGCTTTACTCCCCATTTTTTAGGTCTTAAAATCTTGTAAGTTCTCAGTTTAAAAAAAAAAAAAAAGTGTGTCTGTATTGAATAGAACAAATTTATATTTGACTTCGATAACCCCTCTTCCACCCCCTCCCAGTTTTCATTCTGGATGTTTCCCCATCCACATACCATCTCCCCCCAATTTCTACTTGACCAGAGTATATGAAAACCTCTTTTTAAAAGTTTATTTCATGACAAACATTTTTCATCCATTGTTGCGTTTTCTCCCCAGCCTTCAAAGTCCTTGCTTATTTGTTTCAGTTCTGGGAGGTTATCTCCGATGAGCACGGAATCGACCCCACAGGCACATACCACGGTGACTCTGACCTTCAGTTGGAGCGCATCAACGTCTACTACAATGAAGCCACAGGTACAGTAATGGAATATTTCTGGCATCTTATATGCTCCTGACAACAGATTTTAAGAAACCTGGTTTTTGTTGTAGATATCACTTTTCGTGACGGCAGTTTCACCAGTTTTCTATATGTTGCAGCAGGATAATATTGAAATTAGACATGCGAATAGTCATTGCTAATTAATGTCAATTTTCTCAGGTGAAAGGAGATATTTCAGCTTTCCCTTTGATGACATTTTGATATTCAGAGTGGGAAAAGAACGGTGTAGTTTTAATTATCCCTGCAACGGCGGTTGGAAAGTGTACAGAAGATGACTGCTTTGAGTCTATTTCAAAAGGTCCAGCTATGCAGAGACAAAGAAATTTGTGCTGTAATTCAACTTTAGGCAACTTGCCACTAGTTGCTATTTTAAGAAAACAAATGATAAAATTTGTAAAACTGGAGGCTAAGTTGGACTGAGGTAATGGTATCTTTCATGTGAGGCAGTCAGTTTTGTGCTTCAAATGTGTGACTGCCCCAGTGACATGATTCACACAATACCAGAAATATTTTCATGGTTCTGTGTGTGTGTGGCTCTTGTAAAAGTAAACTTCTGAAGTCTTGGCAAGTGCAAGACCCATTGCGGGTAATATATAGGAAGATCCAGATAGTGCTAATTGGAAATAGCGGCCATTACCAAGTAACTATTTGTGATGTATTTGCAAAAGTCCGCTAGCATTTTTTTCTCTCTCTCACTCTCCTGTGGTTCGAAAGGCATAAAAATTTGAAGTTTTGAATTTGGCTTGTTGTGACGAAATGCATTCAATCATTTTCACATCATATTGTTTCATGTAGGACTTAATTGTTTAGAAGGAAAAAAAAGACTCAATTGTTTAGACAACTGAAAACAAAATGCCATAATCATTCCATCAGGGGTTGGTTATATTCCCTGAGTTTGCTTTATCTACAAAACAGAAAAGAAGGCCAGTTGACAAGACCAAAGTTTAGTGAATGTGAATTCTGTTTGCTGCTGAGGAAATTAGCCTGTTTGGAATACTTTTGTTGATACCTAAATTGAAACTTTCAAAATTTCTCTTTGATCATCAAAACACTTAAATGGGATGTCTTGCATCATGAAAGCATTTCCTTTGAGCTGATGCTTTCCCCTCAACTGGCTTTTACTTTAGCTATTCACAGATAGACTGCCTTTTTTACTCTGAGAGGTCCAATACATTGGTCCAGACTTTGTCAAGTTGGACAGCCAGTCTGAGGTGTCTTATAAGTTATATACAGATTTTTTTCTTTTATTGAATTCATACAGATAGAAATATTTGTAAACAGAGCACTATTTGGATCTTCGTGCATGCCACCCCTGGGCAAATGAAAAGATTTTCTGTATGGGTGACTTGCCTGACTGAACAAGTGAAAAAGAAGTATTCACTTTTAAGCCTTGATCCTTGTATTACTGTTAGTGTAGTGTAACATCTTATGAGGCAGCGAAATTGCAGTTAAAGGGAAAATTGACTGAAAGAGGCTGATGGTCTTTCTTAACACTAAACTGTTTAGATGATCTGGTTTTCATTTTTTTTTTTTTTTTTTTTTTACATTTTTTTCCACTTCTGAAATGGAAAGTATCCTATGCAAACCTTTTATTGATTTTTAACAGGTGAATTTTTTTTTTTTTTTTTTTTTACCAATTTCTGTAACATAACCAATATGGTTAAAACTCTCACTTCCCCTCCATCCTCACCGAGGAAAAAAAAATCTAACAGTCCAGCAGCGGTCTGTTAGTGTTAGACATTGATTGTAACTGCATTCTGTAATAGAGGGAGTAGCAAATGCATCATATATATCATATTGATTGAGAAAAAAGGCATTTTGTTTCTGTATATTTACCTATCAACTGTATTGTTGATTTTCAGGGGGCAAGTACGTTCCCCGTGCCGTTCTGGTTGACCTGGAGCCTGGAACCATGGACTCTGTGCGCTCTGGTCCCTTCGGTCAGATCTTCCGCCCAGACAACTTTGTGTTTGGACAGTCTGGGGCTGGAAACAACTGGGCCAAGGGACACTACACAGAGGGCGCTGAGCTCGTGGACTCTGTTCTCGATGTTGTGCGCAAAGAGGCTGAGAGCTGCGACTGCCTGCAGGGCTTCCAGCTGACACACTCTTTGGGCGGCGGCACTGGCTCCGGCATGGGCACGCTCCTCATCTCCAAAATCCGTGAAGAATACCCCGACAGAATCATGAACACCTTCTCCGTTGTACCATCCCCCAAGGTGAGGGACAGTAAATTTGTGAAGACATTACATTCATAGAAATTCATTAAATGCACCTATTTGTAATGTTGAGAAAATCATTTATATAGATAAGCATCAAAGAGGAAAACAAAACCATAAATAATCAATCTGATAAGAACAGTCTTATAATGTCTTGTGGCAGCAAAATATGATCGTTTCAATAGCTTGTAAGTATATTAGATTGAGAAAAGAGATAATACAGTTACTTTTAAAACAATTATCAAAACAATACTATTGCTGAAAATAGGATTGTTCAAAATATATTTGACTGAAAATTTATGCATAGTATCTTTTAACTTTATTTGAATTGATTTAGGTGTAAAGGTTGTAAAAAAGTTCATATGGAAAGGTCAAAGGAAAAATTATTTAATTGATCAGTTCATCAATAAATCATCTTTATATCATTATTATTGTTGTTATTTTAATTAGAGTACAATATTTTACTTTCACTTTCCGAAGAATGAGAAAGAATTCCATTGTCAGTAAAAGACTAACAGATTAGTTTTAATCATTGCATTGTGAGATTTTGCGATCCAATTCTGAAATTTGTTTTCGTTCTCTCCCTTTGTGTAGAAGGTTATGAGAATTGGATAAGTTGGTTGCACTGGTTGTTTGTTTGTTTGTGTGTCATTGTTCCTGTTTTATTGATTATATATATGATATAAAACCATAAATTGAAAAAAGTCTCTACATATGTTTGTCATCAATTTTTTGTTGTTGTGTCCTTGAAGGTGTCTGATACAGTGGTCGAGCCCTACAACGCAACTCTGTCAGTCCATCAGCTTGTTGAGAACACTGATGAAACATACTGCATCGACAACGAAGCTCTTTACGACATCTGCTTCAGAACCCTGAAGCTCACCACCCCCACCTATGGTGACCTGAACCACCTTGTCTCCGCCACCATGTCCGGCGTCACCACCTGCCTGCGTTTTCCAGGCCAGCTGAATGCTGACCTGCGTAAACTGGCTGTCAACATGGTTCCCTTCCCCCGTCTCCACTTCTTCATGCCTGGCTTCGCTCCCCTGACCTCCCGCGGCTCTCAGCAATACCGCGCTCTGACCGTTCCCGAGCTGACCCAGCAGATGTTCGACGCCAAGAACATGATGGCCGCTTGCGACCCTCGCCACGGCCGTTACCTGACCGTGGCAGCCATGTTCCGCGGCCGCATGTCCATGAAGGAGGTGGACGAGCAGATGCTGAACGTGCAGAACAAGAACAGCAGCTACTTCGTGGAATGGATCCCCAACAACGTCAAGACCGCCGTCTGCGACATCCCTCCTCGCGGCCTGAAGATGTCCGCCACCTTCGTGGGCAACTCCACCGCCATCCAGGAGCTGTTCAAGCGCGTCTCTGAGCAGTTCACCGCCATGTTCCGCCGCAAGGCCTTCCTCCACTGGTACACCGGTGAGGGCATGGATGAGATGGAGTTCACTGAGGCTGAGTCCAACATGAACGACTTGGTCTCTGAGTACCAGCAGTACCAGGATGCCACTGCCGAGGAAGAGGGCGAGTTTGACGAGGAGGAAGCTGAGGAGGAGGCATAAGCACTGCCCGTCCAAGACCTGCGCAACCGTTCGACCTTTTACAAGGACTGTTCAGAAGTCAGAAAAATACGAAAGAGCATGATAAATTTCCATTTGTTGATTTCTTTTCAGCATTGCTTGTTTTATTGATGCTCCTGAGTACAATCATTTCAGTTTTTTTTCTGTTTGGAAAAATTCTTTCAGTCCTTTTGTAAGCTGGGTATTCTTATTGGTGTCCAACTTTCAAAACAGGTCCACTGGTCAGAAATAAAAAAAATTGCAAAAACTTATTCAGTTTGTTTAGACTAGTGATTGAAAAGAGAGAGTTGGCCCTTCTGTTTCTGACTGCTTTCACTCGCTTGCTTTCCATTTGTAAATTATAGTCTTGCTTTTGTCTCATTTCTTGTAATTTTGAAGAGTGCAATTGACTGCTGCACATAACTGGTTCTGGTGAGCTTATTCTTTAAATGTATCCCTGAATATAATAATAAGGGATGGATTTTTACTGACAAAGTCGAAACTGTTTTGACTCGTGTGTCTCATGATAATGAAACAGTGCTTCTATTTGATATCGGTTAACCTTTAAACTTGAAAAATAGCAGTCACTTGAGTTGACGCTAAAAATTCTGCAGTGCATATAACCATAGAAGATCAGTTTGCTGCATTAGTCCCCAAATCATTTCCAAAACTTTCCCAGCCAGGGCGAGATAAAAAAATAAAATAGCATTGCTGCAATTTCACAATACAAGATAAAATTGAATGTGTGAGCCAAGCAAGGTGCCAGACTTGCAAACTACAAAATGGCAACTTGGAAAACTGTAACCTGGTTAAATGATTCAAATGTTTAGTGATGATCCTTAGGCAATTCTCTTCTAGGGGATCCAGGTGACTGCTTAACAAATTTTGTTTAAATGGAACTAGCAGAAGCTAGTGTATTCCTTTCAAAAATATGAACAAGTTTATAAACCTAAGGAGACCATGCTTTTTCAGGTTCCTAACGCCAGCATTTTGCAATTTAAATGTTCCTCTACACAATTTTGATAAAAATTCTCACCGGAAGCCAGCTTGTCTTGGAAATTGTTTTGGTCAGTTCAGAATAGGGCCTGAAAAAATGCAGAAAATGTTGTGATGGAGGGGGTAGGGAGGTGTTTGTTTTTAATGGCGAATCAGAAAACTTGCCCATTGCCACTGCCGTGACTGGTCACACAGACTGACTTCACGTAACTTGACAAAACTTTAAAATAAAAAAAAATTTAAAAAAACCTGAACAGTACATAAAGGCTCGTGTATGTACTCTGTTTCGATATTGTAGCATTCCTGGGAGAACTTTTGCCGTAACTTCCAATAAATTCAACATCTGCCTGAAGCAGATATTTTTAAAAAAAAATAAAAAAAAGGAAAAAGCATGTCCTTCATCCCACCTTAAAAAAATGTTCATAAATATTCACGTCAAGGCTTTTAATTTCTGAAACTACACACGGTTAAATTCAGTGCATAGTCTTAATATGTCTTTGGGGGGGGGGGGGGGGGGGCAGTGTTACAAATTATATCAGCGACACCCCCCCCCCCCCCCACCATGATTCGTGGGGAGAGAGGGAGGGTGGTGGTAAAAGAACAACTGCTGTGTAGTCTTCTTTACCACAAGACAATTCACTAGAGGAGACTCTTTACTGTTGTCGATTTCACTTGACTGGTGTTCCCCGAAGTTGGAGTATGGCTGCCTTAAAATGGCGGGATAAAAAAACGGTCATACACACAAAACTCCACTCCCTATACAGGGGGTGTCCGCAGGAGTTTCAGCCTGCGTACGCAGAAGAACTTTGCCGGTGCCTGTTTGAATCCAACATGCGCCAAGACACTGCATACTAAGCCTTCTACAGGCAAGAATCATACCAGTTTGTAGAGTCGGAGTGAAGGGGGGGGGGGGGGATAGGCCATAAACTTGCTAAAGCTGATTTCTAACACAGACTGACCCATGGGTATGAGCATAGAAAATCGAAACTGAAATCATATGATGGGCCACAGAATTTGTGTCTGTTTATTTACAATGAAGACAATGATATGAGATTGCATTATGGTCTGAAGCTACATGACGAGCTGTACTCTACAGTTTCAAACGTGTGATCTCCAGCCTGTTAGCCCGCAATGCAAACCACTGAACCACAGCAGCCAGCTGAAAATATTTGTTAATCGCATACGTTGAATTATAAATGGCAAAGCTTTTATACATCACACACACACACGCACGTGTATAATTATTGGGGTTGTGCACTTTCCACAATGTCTGACCTCTTCAAAATACACGAACAGAATAGACACTATTCTACAGTTTTTTTTCTTCTCGATAATTATTCTCTCTTACAATATTTTCATACCAAGTGACAAACTGAATAAATAAAACGTGGAACTAACTGACACCAAAACCATGCATGCACATACATGTACATATGACAAACAACCAAAAGTAAGCTCGCATCAGCTGGACGAGAAAACAAGCCTTAGAGAGATGAGTCTGATCACAAGGTGAGATGAACAAGACACGGGTGGAAACTAACCATGAAGTAAAGAGAACACATCACAGAAACGCTACTACAGCATTTTCTCAATACAGATACATACACGTAGGCCTATATGTTGCTTGGGGGAAAAAAAGAAAGAAAACCCTTTCTATCCAGGTCTACCACGCATCCCGTTTGGAAAAAAAAATCCAAGTTTTGCCATCAGAGGAAAGCCCATGTGAGAATTGGGTGAGAACCTACACACACACACACACACACACACACACAAAATTCTCACATAGGCTTTCCTGTCTACACTGTCTTCTTCTCTTCACTTTGACAACGGGCCTATGGCTTGAAACGTCAGTTTCCTCTCCAACGGATTCAACTACCACCAAAAGGAAATGAAATGAGGCAGGGAACGGTAAACAAATGGGGTATTTTTTGCTCCCAAAAGAAAGCCTAACACAGAGTAACTTTTATTCAAGACTGGCACAGCCTTTTAAACTTGAATAAAGTCAGACAAATA
>CM031612.1:5295887-5362265 GCA_018398815.1 Conus ventricosus | reverse complement strand
GCCAAATATATTTAAATTCTATGTACCCATATCAGAATCTAAATCATATTAATTATTTCATGTATCAAATATTTACAAACTCACCAGCAACAGAAATGGAAGCACTTGGATCAAGGATACCGCCATTGGGGCGTACACAATACCGCTTTGGCGCAGTGGTTTTCACTTTAAACAGTATCTTTCTCTCCGTCGGGTTCTTCAGCTTTAGGTAAGCAGTGACAATATCTGTGAAAGGACCTGTAATGAAAAGAAGACAGGAAAAAGATAATTAAAAAAAAAAAAATTACAAAGAAAATCATTTGCATATTTTCAACAGTCGTGGACCGTGTTGTTTCAATCATACAATGACATTTAATGTCAGTGACTAAGTAACATGAACAGAACGTCTTTCAGTGTGTAAGATCTTGACATTTAAAGAAGAGGACAAAATTTATAAGTGCAGCAGGGATGTGAACAAGGTGCAATGGATGTGCAGGAAAAAAACAAGAGGAGTTCTAGAAAGGGGGGGGGGGGGGGCTTTGAGGAACAGCAAAGTCAAAAAAACCGCTGGGCCCCTGTTTGGACCCCCAACCACACCCTTTCAAAAAAGTGCCCCAAGCCCAAGGGGCACCCCCAAACCCAACACCTTAAAAGTCCCCCAAACCGGGGGCATCCCCAACCCAAAATTTTTCAGAAGTCCTCGGCCAAACTAAAAGGGGAACCCCCGCATCAACCAAAAAGTCAGTCCAAAACTCGTACATTGCCAGATACGGGAAACAAACACCAATGTAGCCCCAGTTTTCAAAAAGGAGACAAAAAACTTCAACAACAAAAAAAAAAAAAAAAAAAATTGCAGACCAGTTTCCAGCCCCCTTTCCCCCGTAAAGGGCTCCGGGAGCACAAAAAAAAGGGAAATTTTGAACACTACAACTTTCTAAAAATTCACCTTTGGTTTTCATTAAACCCTTCTCCTGTGGGGGGAAAAAGGTATGGAAATTTGTACTGTTGCTAACATAGCCCGGGCCAAACCCGAAAAGGGGCCAAAACAGGGCGGGTTCCCGTTTTGAGGTCAATTCCCAAGCCCAATTTCCCCCACAACTTCACCATTTCAAAAAACACACATAAAATTTTTTTTTTTAAAAAAAAAATTTTCCATTTTTTAAAATCTCGTCAGATAAAAAAATGTTAATCTTTTTAAAAAAATCAAAAAACTACCCGGGTTTGGGTACCCTCTGAAAAAGGCTTCATGGGGGGTTCCGCTTTTAAAAATAAAAACTCACATAAATTCAAGCCCCCCCCCAAAAGTTTATGTTTTTTTGTGATTGGTGTTAAAATTTTGGGAAATCCCCCCAAGGGAGCTTTTTTTCCATTTTTTAAAAGGTAAGGGATAAATTGGGGGTAAAGTATGAAGGGCCCGGTTTTTCAGGCAGCAAAAAAACCGTTTTTTTTTTTGTGACCACCAAAAGGAAAATTAGAGGAACCTTTTTGATTCTGACAGTTCGGAAAAATTTTTATGTTATCCATCGGGTTTTTTTCCCAGTCCTCCTGCCAGAGGGCTCAAAATAACCCATTAATTTTGGGGGTTTTTGTGACTGTGTAGGGGGCGAATTTTTAGCCGTTTCCTTGTTTGTCGCATTTTTGGGGCCAAACGTTCAGCCTTTCTTTCCCCTCAAAATCCCAACAAACCGGGAACCCAACCCAAACCAAGGGTTGGCCCCTTCTGTTTTAACAAGGTAAAAATTTTTTTTTAAAAGGGTTTTAAAAAAATTCAAATGAGGGGAGGTTCCCGGCGTATCACCTAAAAGTGACAGTGAAAAAAAAAAATTTCCAAAAAGGGGTCCTTTTTTCCCGTAGAAAAGACTATTTTGAAATGAAAACACTTTTCTTCTTTGGAAACCAATTTTGCCACTTGACAGTCCTGTTTGGAAAACTGGGGTCATGAGGGGGGGGGGAAAGAATCCCAAGGGGGCATAAACCCTTTGAAGGGCCTGCCCAAATGGGGCACGGACAACCCCAAACTACCCAAAAAACCCGTACCAACTTTTTGGGGGCAGATGATTTACAAAAACTCAAAGTTTTTTAATTTTACGGTTTTAGTTTTCCCAAAATTTGATTCTTGTGACAAGTAGTAAAAAAAGCACTTTCATTTTAAACTTTGCTTTGCACAAAAACCAATGGAAAATTTAAAAAAAACCTAAAAAAGGGAAAATTCCATTTAGTTTTTTGTTTTAACTTGGCCTACTACCTCAAAAACCCCCTTGATTTTTAAACCCTTTCGATCAGGCGAAAAATGAAGGTCTTTCTCTAGTGATTTTTCTTCTCCATTTTATTCTTATCCTTACTCAACCGGGCCATTCTTAAATGAAGTAAGTTACAATATAAAGATCTACACTGACTGGGTTCTCTTTATGTCTCTGCAAAGTCTGTGAAGCCATTTTTTTCTTTCTAAAGTTTTGTTTTGTTTTGTTTTTTTAAAGCAAATTCTTTCAACAAAAAGTTTTAGAAGCACAGCATTGTAAATGAAATTGTTGCATGTAATGCATGCCCAAAGTATAGCACTCCGCAGCTCTGGATACACTGAGATAATAAGCTCTTCATGCTGAAGTTGCTTCAGTCTCCAGTCAACTTTATGACATTGCCCCTGATATCTCTCGTCTGGTGCAACTCAAACCTTGGTTTCTTTGGTCTTGTGGATGCCACAGAAGAACTTGATTGGTCAATCATGTCTCCTCTCCTGCAGCAACATTCCAGCATGGCAATCTGAGGGCTGCAAGACGTTATGAGCAGGGTTTGTCCTTCAGAGAGACAATAAGCATGATGGTTCTGTGCTGAAACATTCTTTCACTCTCAGTTTTTGAAAAAAAAAATTAAAATGGTTCTGTGCTGAGACATCCTTTCACTCTTAAGTGTTTGAAAAAAAAAAAATTAAAATAGCTACCGTGAGGATGAAGATGTGAGGGTGTTTGCTGCCACAACTGCTTCAGGCAGCATGTGCCAGTATCCGATGATGGCTGAACAAAAGGAATCATGATGATATCTGGTAGAGAAGTGCGCATGCGTGGCAATGGCAGGCGGCTTTTCTGAACTCGCTGGTGTTTTGGCAGTTTTTTAAAAAATATTTTTCAGGACAGGGGTCTAGGTTTCTTTCCATATCGAACATTATTGATCAGCTTTTGAGGCTACAAAGAATTTGGAATTCGGGGGCGGTTTATGTGCGCTGAAAGCAACGTAAACTGCAGCTCCATTTTCCAGTGTGAAGAAGCGGCCATTTTGGAGACTTTCACCTTGAACATCCTTGCTTTGTTGATTGGATCGCCTTTGGCACTGAGTTCAAATGGATGGCGGACAGTGCTAGTCTACAGAGTTGAAGACGGGAGTGGGAGGGCGTGAGTCCGGACCGAGGGCGTGTCAGCGGCAACTGGCGACAGATGGAGGGCCATGGGACATGGGGACTTACAGACTACACGGTTGAGTTGTTCCTTGCTCCTCTGCATGTGCATCATCTCCTGGAGACGCTGGGAGGGCATCAATGTGGATTCACAGCCTTACACCGGTGAGATGTTCTTTTCCTCTGCATCCATATGTGCCTCATCAACCTGGAGACAGCTGGAGGGCCTTCACATGTGGAACTTTCAAAGACTACCACGGTGAGACTTTTCCTTTTCCTCTGGCATGTTCAACATAAGATATTTTGAGTGCAGGTCTTCAGTAGTATCCAGTTCGCTTGCGACGACATCCCGGAGATAGCTGTTGTGGTTACGTTTGCTGTTCACCTGTAGCCACGAAATCATGTAACGACATAACTAGCACATTGTGTACATCATGTGTGAATTCTGACATGGTGGCAGGCTTTCAGTTCATTACAAGTGCGGCTGGCATCTAAGTATATACGGTTTTTTGGTTCTTCTTTTGCTTTCACATGTTGCACGAATCATGTATTATATAATTACTATGTCCACGGTATTGTTACTGCGGTAATGGTGGGACGGAGAGCTCTGTCATCGGCAGAAGAAATATAAACAAAATAAAGAGAAACAGAAATATAAGCACAAAATTGTAAATAATATCACATTATTAGGGGTGATGGTCACTACCCTTCCAGATTGACCTATTTCAGCCAAGTTATCAGAAAATTTCAGCCCAAAAAGCATGACTAGCTGCGTGTTGACTGAATTGCTGTATAACTTCTTGTTGTTGCTGTGCAAAATGTATTGTCTCGCAACGAATGACAACAGGGGGGATTTGCCATCAGTGGACAATTGTGGAGTGTGGCCATCAGTGCCAGGGTGGCAGTGGCGTTGAAGTGCGTGCTCTGCCGGAAATTGGCTTACCTGTAATCTAGGTGGGGGGAGGGAGGAGAGTGTCAAGCTGTCGGAACAGTGAGGTTTAGTGTGTATACTAAGCTGTGAAACTGGAGTTCTTCGATGTGGTAAGGGGGAATTCGTGAATGTGAGTGCTGTCTTTGTGAGTTTCCCCCCTAGGTGAACTCGGAGTGTCGTGGTGTATCTGCCAGTTAGTACGGAACTGAGGCGTTATCCGGCGAAGGTTTGGGTTGGCCTGTGCTCATGTTTTGTTTTGCCGTTGGGGGCAGGAGTCTTGGTTTGCCCTCGACGACATTTGAGGTTGTGGCTACAGAGAAGCGGTCGGTAGTTTGGTGGTTCAGCGAGGGTTCGGCAGATTACCAGGGCGTTGGCTGTTGGCAGTGTCCGGCGACTGAGGGTGTTGTCAGTGTGTCGTGCGTTTGCTGTCGTCGTGTTGGTGTTCCGCGATGGGTTCTGCAAGTACCAGGGCGGTTGGCTTGTCTGGCAGTGTGGCGTCTGAGGGTGTCGTCCTTTGTGTGTGTTCTGTTGTGGTCCATGGTGAGCGTGTAAAGTAATGGAAAGTCTGGAGGGCTGTGTAGTTGGTTGTTTGTGATATCAAGGTTTCACAACTTTTGCTGTCAGTTCCGGAACGGGAGGATTTCTTTTAATTTGAATTTTTTTAATTTTATTTTGCAAAGATTCTTTTTATGTGATTTGTTAAGAGGAGGAGATTTAATGTCGGAAGTTTTGAAGAGAACAGATATAACTTGAACTTACTGGTCGGGGGAACAAACGTACATATGGGAATGAAGTCATGTGCATTCCGGTTTTTACATGATACAGATAGGTGGATGTGTTTACAGCGGTATGATGTGCTAAGACATATGTTGGACGGGGTAGTGGTCGCTGGTGTACAGAATACTGGATTTAAGTTTGATAAAGATTGGTTTATTTTTGAGAGTGAGTACGTCGGTATCGGAGGACGGGGAAACTTTTAATATTAAGAGGACTGTCCGCGGTGCAGGCAGGTACGGAGGCAGACTGACTGGTGATGTGTCTGGGCGTGTGTGAGGTTTTATTGATAGGTGACGGGTGGCTGGGTACTCGGATAGACTGGTCTTGGCAGAAGTTCCCTTTGGTTTTGCCGCTTCGGAACTAAACCTGGGGGAAATGGGCGGAACGGAAAGTTATGGGTCATTATATTTCATAAGAATGTTTCTCTTTTTTAAAATGTTTGTTAAAGATTTGAGGTGAATTCATGATTGTGTTTACTTGGTATAGGTTATTCGATTGGAAATGAAGAGAAAAAATAGAGATGATAATAATAAAAGGTGTCTAAGATATTAGGAAATTGTGGCTCAGAAAGCCTACATTTGATGTGATATGTCTAAATATGGTTGTTTTAGTCGACGGTGGGCGTCATGTATTCAAAGATGTTGAACATGCAGACAGCAGTGTGTGTCAGTAGACAATGTATAGCAGCGTTCGGAAATTCTTGTCTAGATTAAGTAATGGTGATTGCCAGCGCTTGATAATTTCTGATGACATTTGGAGGCTATGATTGGGCCTGTATGTGATTGGATTAACGGGTTCTTCTATTATTTTGGTTTTGCTTGAAAAGGTTGATTCTATCAAGCCTGTTACTACGTATGATCTGAATTGATGACCGATACTGGGGTCATAACGGACGGATTGTTAGTTTGTTTTGTGAAGTGAATATGATTTATATTCCTATTTTAAATCATTGTCTTAGAGACCCAGATGGGGAACTGAAGTCGTGGGTATGTAACTCAGAAAGTTATAATCACTTTTTATGAAGGATGGGTATAATTATGTTGTGGTGTTGATGGAAGTGGAGAGTCAATGAAACTTGGTATAACCTGTGTAAATGGAAACATTTCTGGTGTGGAGAATCTTGATGTCAAGGTGGTGGTTGTATAAGTTGATTTTAAAATTCCAATTAGCTGTCGAATTGTGGTGTGACATGTAAACACGGAGAACCATTTACTTTTAGAGAAGCAACCAAATAAGTATAACTGTATTCTTCTGTGGTAGTAAAGACATTTCATTATGCACACGGTCGGCGAGTTTTATGTACCTCTACCGGCAAATCCAGTGCGGGTCGGCCTCTCAGGTGGTGGGAGTTGGCACGCCCATCCCACTGTATCCCTAGCCCACTTCTCTGCCGGAGTTAGGGACGCACGGAAGACCTGGCAGGATGCGTTCCGGTCGGGGCGTCATATCCCTTTCAACAGTCCGATGGTGTGGCAGTTCCTCTGACTTCAACTGTCTCTTCAGGGTTGCAAGCGTCTTGAGGGCCCACCGATATTCCTTCAGCGAGTGGACTGCGGGGTGTGGTTGGTGCCCGGTAGGGAGGGACCGCGTTCTTCGACGTTGTCACAACGTTCCTCTCCTATTACGTATCAAGGCTTCCGTTGAGTTTTGTGTTTTGGCGGTTTGTGCATTAGTGTGAGAGCGCCGTCAAGCGACCGACGTTTCCATAACCATATCGGGAAAACGCTGTGTGCGTTGTTTTTTTTTTTTTTGTGTGTGTGTGTGGTTTTGTTTTTTTTGGATTGAAGTTTTTTTTTTTTTTTTGCTGTGTCAAGTACCGCCAGGGTTCGGATGTAATGTATGAAACTACGACATTGGGGGCGGGTTCTGAACATTGGGAGTTGAAGATTTGGGGGTTAAGCTTTGGTGTCCGATGGTTTGACACTGGGCAATAAAATTAGTTAAAGGAATACATTGAAAGACAAAGCATTGCAGTGGGCATTCGGGTTTTTGAGTTCATACTTGCTTGATATTTTCATCCGGGATTTACCAGGTGATGTGATTTCACCCTTGTCCCTATGGTATTGGCCTTTATGGGCTGAGGTGTGTATCTGTGCCTCCTGTGGAATGGTCGTTACTGTATATGTGAGTTACATGCGTTTGCATGGTATGACAGAAGCGGGCCATGCGTTGATGGTTCGGGTATTGTTAACTTAGTGGGATTGTTTGGGGTTTGTTTGTGTTTTTTTTTGGCCTGTGTGGGTTGGATATATAGATAAGAGGTCTGGTTGTTTATTGCATCTGTGTGTGTGTGCGTGGTAGTGAATGCACAATAATGCTTCTGTTTGTGCACGTATTTCCTTTTGTGTGTGTGTTTGTTGTGTGGCGTTTTCATTCCTCGGTATATAAAAAGGGGGGGAAAAGGGGTGTGTTTATTAACGGTGGGATATATTAATACATATTTCCCTGGTTACTGGTCTTAACAGAGACAATTTGGTGGTGATGCGGGGTACAGATTAGGAATTTTTAGGACCTAATTTCTTGGTTAAAAACACCACAAAAAAAAAAAAACAAATAGGGATCTGTTGTGTGTTTAGTTGGATAGGAACTTGATATTGGCAATAGTAATTGTAGGCGTGGGTGGTTGAGGGAGCGCGCGTAGTAGGGGAGGAAGCGCGGTTACTTGGCCAAACTAGTAACATATTTTGCCAGGTAACGATGTCTTGTGTTGTTCGGTTTGGTGAAACGAGGTATTGAATGGTGTGTTTGTGTCCTCTTTTTCAATTAGATGTGTTTATGGGTTGGACTGTATTGATGGTCACGTAATATTTGACGTGGAAATGTTGCAATGAAATGTTTCAAATGTTGGTCATCAATGTGTTCAGCAGTTAACCGTGCCTAGGGGTTTGGGAGAAGGTGTTTGGAATGGACATGTGGTTGCCAAGTACTAATTGTATTTATTCAGCCTGGGGACAATCAAGGATTTCGTTCAGGTGGGAGAGAGTGAATGCTTCTCCTTGTGAGAGGTTCTGAAGGGTCACACAACCCACCACACACAAAAAAAAAAAAAGTTTGGTATCTTGGGGTAGCGGCTTGTGATAGTCTGTGGTAATGGCGTCTGGAAACGATGCAAGTTAAGGTCTCAGGTACCGTTAAGGACAGGTGAGTTTGTCAAAGGAGAAGGAAATGTGTCAATCCTGAGAGGCAGCAGGGGATACTCCCATGCCATACTTTGCGCTGGTAGCCTGGGTTAGAGAGTTCCGGGGTGGTAGCTGGCAAGTTTGTGTCGCTAGCCAGTTTGTGTTCCGTACTATTCACGATTAGGGAGATGAGTTAGGATTGGCAGTAAGGTGGAATTGGCCCAGTTTATTGCTGAACAATGTAGCAAAGGATGTAGAAAAGAAGTGAGGAAGCTATCGTGAGGAAGGCACTGGTGGCTCGGGAAATGTCATGGAAGGAGAAGAAGGAGTCAAGAGGAGTTAGCGTGTTAGCAGCCAAGCATAGGAGGAGAGGAAGAGGAAGCTGCTGCAGGAAAGAGGGAGCTGCCTGCCATGTTCGCTGCCTCAAGCTTAGGAGAGAGGAAGAGGAAAGCTTGCAGCCATGTTAGCTTCCAGGCTTAACTTAGGACGAGAGGAGGAGGCAGCCGCTGGCAGGCAAGAGGGAAGCGTGCCAGGCAAAGAGGAAGCTGCTGCAGGTTGCTATTCTCTTGGCAGGGGACGAGAACAGCAAGAGGATGAGATGGTTTTCCAGAAGACGAGAGAGGTCCAAGAGATGGCTAACAGCAAAGAGGAGCGGGCTGCCAGGAACTTGAGTGGATATCAAGCAGTCGGGCGAGGTGGCTCGTGTCCTTGAAACAGGAAAGGAGTGAGACTGCAACGAGCAAGAATTGAAGGAGGCGAGAGAACTGGCTGAGACGAAGCGCAGCATGTGGCGAATGATCGTTACAGAGACTGATGACCGTGGACATGTATTGGTCATTTCGACGGCAGGGTTGCCAACGTTGTGCTGCTGGAAAAGACTCGTGGTCCTTCTTAGACTAAGGCTCTTTTGAGAGGAGACGAGAGATGCCATTCTGCGATTTAAACGCTGTTGATCTCGAAGTTTCGACCAAGTGAAGAAGGCTTTAGAGTATCCGGCTAGACGCTGAGGCATACGGAGCAGATAGGGGAATGAAGAAGGAGGGTAGGGGCAAGTTTCATCCGTTTTTGACGGCTAAAGTCTTGTTTTAGTCTGTGGGGTACTGCAGCTGGGAGAAGAGAGAAAACAAAGCTAGGACTCTTGAAGGCCATCATGTTCGAGGAACAGATGTATGGCCCTTTACTCTGACTTTGTGCGACGGAAGAGCATGAGCTTGTCTAAGAAAGTGCTGAAGCAGTGGCCTTGAAGCAACTCGGGATAGCGAAGCAGACGGATAGGGCGGGGCTGGCCCGCGGCATCTGTAATAGTGACGCACGCTCACAAGGTCAATCCAAAGCACCTAGGGGGTACAAATAAGTCAATTCGCTGAACGGGACAGGGAAAGGGGGAGAGAGTAGTTTAGTGAGGCTCAGCTAGCGATCATTGCTGCACAAAAGGGACACCAGGGCAGGCGGTGATTTGTTTTACTATGCTGCACGGACCATGGACATCCAGCGTAATTGTCGAATCTTGGAGTATAGCTATCCAATATGTGCGTGTATTGGAGAGCAGTATACTCGGAGGCAACTCTAGTGAGGTGTACATGCTCCAGGAACCTTTCAGTCGAGGTGTAGGTGCGGGTCGGAGAATCATGGGAAGTGTTTCAAGAGATACAGAGATATCGCAGGACGTGGATCGCGGCGAGGTTAGGTACGAGCGAAGCTATACAGGGCGGATCTGCCAGTTGTATTGGCTGATCAGGTGTCGTAGCACACTTGTGGCAGTGTGTACATGGTCACGCCGTTCTTTGAGGGGAAGGTTTGAGGTTTGGTGATGGAGGATCAGAGTTGTATTAGAAGGTGGTGGGTGAATTACATATGCATGTGAGGGAGAGCACCATCTGAGAGAGTTCAGTATACCCCATCATGGGCAGACCAATTTGGACGAATGTCCCCAGCCCCAATCGGATACATCCTCAGGTCGATGTGTTGACTCTGTGCTCAGGTCAGAGCCCAGGACAGGCCTGCTCACCTTTATTTTAAAGGAGCAAGTGTTGGCTGTTGAAAGACGATGTCTGATTCGTGGGCAGGAACAGGATGATTGCCTTGCAGTGCCAGAAGAGTGCAGAGGAAAAGTTAGTGTCCGTTCCACGGAAAAAGGGTCTCCTGCATGTGGGAAGACCGAGTTCTTGATACGTAGGTACGAGAGTGAGAGTGTGGAACAGCAACCCAGGTTTATGTGTGCCGAAGTCCCTAAGGGAAGACGTGTCTTGTTTGTAACTCTCGGACACGATATTCCTAGGTTGGACACTTGGGGGGAAACAAGAAAAAGACGAGAATATTCCAAACTTCTATTGCCTGGGATGTGTAATGAAATAGGCAGGTAATGTAGGTCATGATAAAGTGAAGCGGTACCTTAGGTAAAGGACGAAATCAGCCTGCATCGTGGTGGAGCGGAGTGTGCGGAGGTTCCAGACAGCTGTAGATTGTTTCTGCACGCTGCCAGTGTGCCATTTATCATTCCCCGGATGTCTTCAAGACTTGCTAGTGTTTACTTGTTGGGGGCGTGCAAAAATAAGTGGATTCAACCATTCTAGTTTATAGTGGATCGCAATTCTGGGCGTGAAAATGTTGTTGCAGATTCTTAGGTCGTATGGAGGTAAGGGTCTGTGCCGAGCGCTTAGAACAGTAGAGAAGGAGGGTTTATTATTTTTAAATTGCTGTGACACTAAGGACTCGCTTCGTGCGTTACCTTCAGGTTTTTATTTAAAGGGTATACATTAACTCTTGGAGGATAGGGTTTTGTCAGCACGAAATACTGACACAGGTCGCATAGTGACAAATTGTGGGAGTGTGGCCCCATCTGTGCCAGGGGGGCAGTGGCCGTGAATGTGCGATGAATCCTGCGGAAATTTGCTTACTTTCACTCTTGGAGGGGGGAGGGAGGAGAGTGTCAAGCTCGTCGGATCAGTGAGGTTTACGTGTTGTAAACTAACGCTCGTGAAAACTGGAGAGTTCTTCGAGGTGTATTGGGGAATTTCCAAGTTGAATGTGAGTGCTGTCTTGTGAGTTGCCCGAGGTGATCTCGGAGTGTCGTGGGTGTATCTGCAAGTTAGTACGAACTTGAGGGCGTTATCCGCGAATAAAAGGGGGTTTTGGGGGGGGGGGTTGGCTCGTGCTCTTGTTTGTTTCTGCCGTTGGGGGGGCAGGTGTCCTTGGTATGCCCTCGACGACTTTTGAGGTTGGCTACAGAGAAGACGGGTCTGGGGTTCGGATGTTCAGCAACGGGTCTGCACGTCCAGGGTTGGCTGTTGGGCAGCTCGTCCCGGGACTGAGGGTGTTGTCAGTGTGTCGTCCGAGTCTTGGGACTGTCGGTGTTTGGTGTTCAGCGAGGGTTTGCACGTTACCCGGGCGTTGGCTGTGGGCAGTGTCCGGCGACTGGAGAAACATTTACTGTAGTGAAAGCAACAAATAAGTATAACTGTATTCTTCTGTGGTAGTAAGACATTTCCTTTTGCACACGGTTCCGGCGAGTTTTATGTACCTCCCCTACACGGCAAATCCGTGAGGGTCGGCCTCTCAGGTGGTGGGAGTTGGCACCGCCATCCCCACTGTCATCCCTGCCCACTTCTCTGCCGGAGTGGGGACGCACCCGGAGCCGGCAGGATGCGTTCCGGTCGGGACGTCATCTCCCTTTCACAGTCCGAGGGTTGTGGCAGTTCCTCTGACTTCAACTGTCTCTTCAGGGTGGCAAGCGTCTTGAGGGCCCACCGCAGTATTCCATCAGCGTGTGACTCGCGGGTGTGGTTGGTGCCCGGTAGGGAGGGAACCGCGTTCTTCGACGTGTCACAACGTTCCTCTCCTATTACGTATCAAGCGCTTCAGTGAAGGTTTTGTGTTTTGGCGGTGCATTAGTGTGAGAGCGCCGTCAAGCAGACCGACGTTTCCATAACCATATCGGGAAACGCTGTGTTGCCGTTGTTTTTTTTTTTTTTTTGTGTGTGTGTGGTTTTGTTTTTTTTGGAAGAAGTTTTTTTTTTTTTTTGCCTGTGTCAAGTACCCGCCAGGGACTTCGATGAAGTATTGAAAATACGACATTGGGTGCGGGTTACCTGAACAATTGGTGTTGAATATTTGGGGGTTAAGCTTTGGTGTCCGATGGTTTGACACTGGCACATAAAAATTAGTATAAAGAATACATTTGAAAGAAAAGCATTGCGTGGGCATCTCGGGTTTATGACGTATCAACCTTGCTTGATATTTCATCCCGGGATTACCAGGTGATGTGATTTCACCCTTGTCCCCTATGGTATTGGCCTTTAGTGGGCTGAGGTGTGTATCTGTGCCTCCTGAGGGAAGGGTCGTTAAATGTATATGTGCAGTACATGCGTGCACTGGTATGCAGAAGGGCCATGCGTTGGATGGTCGGGTATTGTAAAATAGTGTGGATTGTTTTGGGTTTGTTTGTGTTTTTTTTGCCTGTGTGGGTTGGATATATATATAGAGGTCTGGTGTTTCATCTGCCATCCTGTGGGTGAGTGCGTGTGTGAATGCAAATAAAGCCTTCTGTTTTGTGCACCGTATTTCCTTTTGTGTGTGTGTTTGTTGTGTGGCGTTCATACTCGGTAAAAGGGGGGAAAGGGGTGGTTATAACGGGGGATATATTAAATACATATATCCCTGTCTACTGTCTTATACGGTGACAGCTAACTACTCCTACCTTGTGGAATTCGCTGAGAAAAGTGAATGCAAAGACTCTCACCAGCTTCAACCAACACATATACAGATATAGTTCCTTGTGTAGTACTTGCTGTGCTTATCAAGATCACATTCACACTAACTTCCTTGTTTGCACGGTGCCAAGTGCCAAATACTCCGAGCTTGTGAAATCCGCTGAGAAAAGTGAATGTGAAGACTCTCACCAGCTTCAGCCGATACATGTACAGATAAGTCCTTTGTGAAGTACTATGCTGTGGCTTATCAATATATTCACACTAACTTTCTCGTATGCATGGTGCCAAGCGCAAACTACTCCGAGCTTGTGGAATACGCTGAGAAAAAGTGAATGTGAAGACTCTAACCAGCTTCAGGCGGACACATATACAGATATAGTCCTTTGTGTTAGTACTTGCTGTGCTTATCAATCACATCCACACTAACTTTCTTTAGTGTAGTGTAGCATAATGTGTAGCAGACTAGTACTTGCTGTGTTTGCACACTAGCTTTCTTGTTTGCACGGAGCCAAGTGCCAACTACTCCGAGCTTGTGGAAGTCGCTGAGAAAAGTGTTTGCGAAGACCCCCACCAGCTCACCCGACACATCATACAGATTTGGTCCCTTGTGTAGTACTTGTTATGCTCATCATATATGCTGCGTCAACTGCTGTGGTTACTTTGATCTCTTTATACTACAGATATGCCAAAGATGGGTTCGCAAATCTCCAGTGAATGGGGTCACATCATAGGTATCTGAACTGATCTCAAAGCAAACTACAGACCTGTGAGTCTCACCTGTGTGCCATGTAAGACGATGGAAAAACTGATCCGTGAGAAAATGATAGCGCACCGACTAGACAACATTTAATCAGTAGATGGCAACACAGTTTCACCATAGGACGCTCATGCATAACCCAGCTTCTGGAAACCCTAGACACCTGGACAGAGACCTTAGATGCTGGAGGTGGCATCGATGCCATATACAAGGCTTTCATGAAGGCTTTTGACAGCATCCCATACCACAGACTGACAGCAAAAGTCAGAGCCCACGGAATAAAGGATAAAATCCTTCAATGGATCCAAGATTTTCTGACCAACAAAGTGCAGTGCATCATTATCAACGGAACAAAGTCAGGCCAAGCAGATGTGATCAGTGGCATCCCACAGGCAGTGTGTTGGGGCCTGTTCTTTTTTGTTGTACATCAACGATTTGCCCCCAACACGTCCTGATCATGTTGACAGGGTTCATAGCCTAAGAGCATCCCAAATTCCCAAACTTTCCCAAACTTTCAAAACCACTTTCTGGATTTTTCAAAGACCTTTAAACGGCCCTAAAACTGAAATTAAGTGGATAACATGGACACGTAAATAAGCACAAACACACACACACACACACCAGACAGACAGATTACCTTTTAATAGAACAGTTCCTCATTATCACACCAATCTTCTGGCCTTATCACTGTCTCTTCACAATGACCCAAAGAAAATGTGGACTATTATATTCCTTTTTCCAGCACAATGCACTGCCGTTGTTTGAAAAACGAATCATTGGATTCTGTCCCAGATGTCATAAAAATTACAACTGTCAATTCCAAAGGCAGTCAATGTGTTGTAGTTGACCACAAGTTCATTTAAAATTAAATGCAAAAGAACTGACACACATATTTCAAACACGGGTAGCAGAATTTCTGGCTCTACTTTCCTCCAGTTTTTTCAGCAATGACCTTGTCGAACTCATTCACAGCCACACATTTTTCCTTTCTTTTTTTTTAATGGGCAAAAACGTCAACCTGAACAACGTAAAAAACAAGAAGGTTGAGGTATGGCTGGTGGGAGAGCGTTTGGATAGCTTGGCTAACTACTGAAACAAAAAGTTCACCAAAAGTCATATTCCGACTTTGTCTCATTTTTTCTTCTTTCTGTGGCCAAGAGAATGTGACCTGTGATCCTGCACGATGGAACACTTCTTCTTCTCTTCTTCTTCCTGAAAGACTGGTTCATTCAAAAAAGAGTAGGTCACCAGTGCGCATGTTAAAAAGTAAAATAAAATAAAGTGCGACTCAGCCTGTTGGCCCCTGGAGCAAAATTTGGC
Source organism: Conus ventricosus (assembly GCA_018398815.1). Taxonomy (NCBI): domain Eukaryota; kingdom Metazoa; phylum Mollusca; class Gastropoda; order Neogastropoda; family Conidae; genus Conus; species Conus ventricosus. Next base: position 5,347,285 of record CM031612.1, on the reverse strand, counting down.
ACACGATATCAAAAATTTAAAAGCAATGGCCAGGTTCAGGCCAAGGTAACCATAAAATATCTGGGGAAGTTGAAATAGAAAAATCAGTCAATATGCAGATCTCAAGACTGTCGTATCAATTTGATTTTTAAATGAGAATGAATTGATGGCACCCGGCAGTGAGTTCCACAGCCATACAGAACTAGGATAAAATGAATGTAAGTGGCTGTCAATATTTGATGCAGGTATGGCATAAGATTGACCGCCACTCCAGGTGCTACTTTTATTCAATACTAGTTGTTCCATTGGGATATCAATTATGTTTAGCTCTGCCTTTGAAGAAGGTATTAAGTTTGACAAAAGCTCTTCTCTCTTTTAAGGGTTTCCATTCTAATTTCCTCATGTTCTTCCTAGTATTCCCCTTTTCTCTGATGTGGTTCCCTGTTACGAACCATGCTGCTCTCTTCTGAATCTTTTTTGAGGTTATCAATGTCCTTTAGATGGTAAGGATCCCAGACTGAGCAACCATATTCCAGTACTGGTCTAACCAGTGTTTTGTAGCAGTCATCCTTAACCTTTTGGGGGCAGTCATTGATATTCCTGTATAGAGAGCTAAGATGTTGTTTGCTTTCTTACATACTAAATTGTAATGTTCTTTCCATTTGAGACGACTATCTTAGTATCATAATCACGCCTAAATATTTTGCAGCATTGGTTTCTTTAAGAATGGTATTGTGAATAGAATATTCTGATCTAGTTGGTGAGCGTTTATTACATATACACAACACTTGGCACTTCTGGGGATGAAATTCCATTTTCCAAGTTCTTTCCCACTCTTGTAAAGCGTTTAGATCTTCTTGTAGAATGCGTGTATCATTCTTGCTTCTGATTGTTCTATATACTAAGCTGTCATCTGCAAAAAGCCTTATAGTAGTTCCAGGAGAGAGATTTCTACTTATGTTTTTATATAAATTTAAAAAAAAACAAGGGCCCCAGAACAGTTCCCTGTGGTACACCTGACAATACTGGTTTACAATGGGATGACGACCCTTCCACAACAGCTTTCTGCGTTCTCCCAACATGGAATTGATCTAGACTATTTTAGCAAAGAACCGCCAATGCGATGTGTTCTAATTTAAGCAGTAGGCCCTCATGGTCAACCTTATCAAAGGCTTTAGAAAAGTCTAATAAAATTGCATCTATTTGCTGTCTGTTGTTAAGACAGTTATTAAAATCATTGAGAGTTGTTATAAGCTGAGTCTCACAACTCCTTCGCTGTCTAAAACCATGCTGGGCGTTATTTAAAAAGTCATATTTGTCAAGATGGTCCATTATGCTACTATATATTATGTGTTCAAGTAATTTTGCTGCTCCTTCATCCATCAATCCTATATCGAAGGTTTTTTTTTCTGTATGCTGCACAGTACGCAGACTGCTTGTTGCGAGCATTTTTTCCGCAGCCATCGGATTTTTTAGCCAAAGCTCGCTGAAAACACATTGGCCCGGCATTTTGATTTCTCGGAGAGACCCGGATATTCTAAGGGAAGTAACTTGCGTTACGCTAGAAATCGAAAGTTCGTTTCTGCTCAATTCCCTGCGGTTCATCCGATCGCATTTATTTTATTTCATAGTTATTTCTCTTATATGTTGAAATTCCATGGTCCCCGTTTTCTTTTCTAAATGGATTTCTTATATTGGTGACAAAAATCCAAATTCACAAACTTTCACAAACCATATTCATGTTTTCTTATTTTTCAAACTTTCCAGGGCCTGGAAAACAACTTCTTTTTTCCCCAAACCTTCCCAAACTTTCCCAAACGCTATGAACCCTGTGTTGAGCTTTTTGCTGACGATACAAAAATCTTTGCCCAAAACAACAACAGTAATGCGCAGGAAACTCTTCAAGAAGATCTCAACCAACTCCAGAAGTGGTCAACCGATTGGCAATTAAAGTTCCACCCTCAAAAATGCAGTGTGATTAGGCTTTCTAACCCCAAAACAGAGGCAACATACTGTATGCACAGCTAAAATGAGGGTGAGGACTGCACTGTCAGACTGGAAGAGAGTGAAGTAGAGCGAGACACGGGAGTGTTGGTGGTCAACGATCTTACTTTCAAGAACCATGTGGCACTTGTAAGCAACAGCAAAGGCTATTACTGTATTAGGATCCTTGGGGTCATCAGAAGGCCCCTTGATCACCTTACACCAGAAACCTCTGTCCAACTCTGTAAGTCCCTTGTGAGGCCAATCCTTGAGTATGGTCAGGCTGTATGGCAGCCAAGATTTAAAACCCTGTGTGCTGACCTGGAGGATGTTCAAAGGCGAGCAACAAAACTCATTGGCCCCCTGAAAGAAAAATTATATCCAGAGTGCCTAGCAGCACTAAAACTGCCAAGCCTGGAACACAGCAGAAACAGAGGCGACATGATTGACATTTTTAAGTTTGTACAGGGCTTATATGACACAGACAGACCACAACTCCAGCTCCACCAAGGTAGACACTAGAGAGGGAACTCTCTAAAACCAGAGAAAAGACCTTGCAGACTGAACATACGTTCCAGCTTCTTTGCGCAGAGAGTGGTGTCTACATGGAACAGTCTTCCAGATAATGTGGTGATGGCCCCAAGCATTAGTGCTTTCAAAAGAAGACTGGATGCCCACTGGGAAAGTCTGCCAAGCAAAATTCGACCCCAGCTGTTTTCACTAGACTGCTTTTGCCATGCCACGCACGCAAGTCTAGTTTTGAACAGGAGTGGTGAACAGGCCTTGTAAAAAGGCCTCCAACACCCAACATATCAAGTATGTATCAAGTATGGCACCGGATCTATTGCACCTGGTGGGGATGTCACATTCATTCATTGTGAGATTATTCTCGACAACAGGTGCCCAAGTCAGTGTTTGGTTATTCATACTTTGCATAGTATGGCCAACCTTGCTGCTTGTTGATGGGGTGGCCAATGCAGCATTACTCTTAAAATGTTATGACTGTGACTGATGGTAAAACAAGCAGCGCTTCCTTGCATGGCCTCGATCTTGTCGAAGTTCCACTGGGTGTAGGGGTCCCATACTGTAACGTGTAAATTAATTCAAGAATAAATCAAGAACTTGCTCAGGCTGACTCAATTGTGCTTAAATTACCAAGATATATTCTGACAACAATGTCTCAATTCTAGACAGCTATGCGGCAGGTGTGTTGCAGTTTGTAAGCCGTCCAATAGCAGTGTGAATGCAGCAGAAAGTCTTATTGGATCACGAGAGCGAGTCAAGATGGTCAGTCAAGCTACAATGTTTAACTTCAATAATCACAAACTAATAACGTCTTGTTTTCAACTTCGTCACACTGACTTACCTTTAAATGTTAACTCTGTCGCTGGTACCAATACTAATGCTTGTTCTGTTTTCGACATTGTGTTATTGAACAGAACAGTAATAAATTAGATGGACGATTTTCGGTATCTCTTCTCACGTTTTGCCGCTGTCTGCGCATGCGTCAGTTGACACAAAACGTCATCGATTTCAGGGGAGGGACGTAAGAATTATTAAACGAATCAAGCTCTCATACTAGAATATTAATCAACCACAAGACAAAGCAGTAAACTCCAATAACTTTAACAGTTCTTTTCGTGTTTTTGTTTTCAATATCCCCGCCAGTCTTACTGTCACGATTGGACCGCAAATCCACTGAGATATGGTTGTACATAAAATATGCATCGGAATCTGAGTGGAGACGGGTAAACATTTTGCTGTAGGCCTAACACCCATCAGGAGCATTCAATTCACATCGAATCCCAATGGCAGACGACATCGACGACCTGTTAGACGAAGTGGAAACGAAATATGTAGACAAGAAGAAAAATGCTATCGATACCTCCAAGCGCTCAAAGCCTGTGACCAGGTTATTATTCGGTTCTTTCGCTCTGTTTGAACTTCATCTCAGAACTGTTATTTCAAAGAAAACTTTGTTGTCATACCCCTCCCCCCTCTCCCCCCTTCAAAAAAGTATATGTGTATATTTTGCGAGCCTATTTCATTCAGCCATATTTTACGAACAAGGAGTACTTTAGCAGAGCTATATCGAACTTCTAGGGTTCTGCAAGGAATAATTATGAGATTCTGACACCGGTCTCATGAATTATTAACTGTAGTAATAATCCATTCGTGATATTCTGTAATGAACTATGATATATTATTGTTAGTTTTGTAAATAATATATCAGCATAATGGTAGGGGGGTGCACAGCTTTATATGATGCTTATCCAGTGGAGAACCCAACTGACTGGTTTAGGTTTAGGTTTGTAGGGACAATTGCCTTTAGCAATTTTAGCCAGAACTGGCTTTACATGTCCCTTCTATGTGTTATCTGTCTTCACACGGTCAGGTCTTTAACTCGCTCAAGCCTTTATTTATCATAGTCAAAATAAATAGTCTTCAGTAATACACTATCATCGATAGAGCTTTTGAAACGGTTAGTATTTTGTGCACGTTTAATGTTAGGGGTTAATTTATTCCAAAGATTTGTTACTCTGTTACTAAAAGAAAATTTCCTTAGGTTAGTGCGATAATATTCATGATAAATTTTATCCACACTATTTCTGGTAATATCAACTCTTGATGTAGTAAAAAAATTTTGAAATAGGAATATTGTCCACACAATTAAATATTTTATAGACTTGGATCAAATCGCCCCTCACTCGTCTTGTTTTTAGGGTAGGCAGTCCAAGAGCTTTTAACCTACCTTCATAGGGAAGATTTTGTATATTCTTTACAAGCTTTGTTGCTCTTCTTTGTACTCTTTCCAAAGCAGCAGACTGCCTCTTTAATCGAGGATACCAAATTGTATTGCCATATTCCAAATGAGGTCTAACGAAAGCCTTGTATAATTTTGTAAAAATATCTTTATCTATATGACTAAAAGTACGTTTAATTATACCAATCATTTTATTAGCTTGTTCGTTTGAGTTTGTTCCTATCGATAAATTGTGAAATTGTTCTGGTTACTGGAAGTGGATCTTCTAGGGTTGCGGTGATGTTTCTAGTGGTCTAGAAAATCCACTAATGTGAGCTCACGTTCCTGAGTTTTGTACTGGCACTTCAATTTTCTTTTAGTAGTTCAGGTAGTGAAATGGAATTGTCAGCATTTATTTCTGTTGGCTGAGATGGGTAAGGTGCTGATGTGATTGTTACAAGTATATGGTGATGCTTGTGCTGGTTCATGTGTCTTCCATCAGAATTGAAGGGTGGATCACTTATATATGTGTGTGTGTGTGTGTTTCTATCTTGTGCATCCAGACGACAATTTTTTTTTTTCTTTTCTAATACATTATGAATGCAATGCATGTAACTATGGGTCCCACATTGTGGTTACATATATAAGTTTGATTATATGAGGCCTTGTGCAATCTGGTGGGAGGAAAAGACTGCAAAATTGCTGTGGAAAGCCTAGATGGGTTGGTGTTGTCTGTCTTTGTGGCATTTGTGCTACGTCAGGCCTTTACTCATTGTCACAATGGATGTGACTCGCATCCATGTGTTTTAAACTGTGTCTGTTGCTAGTGGTCATGCAGGGTGCAGCCTTGCTCAGGGAATTTCTTTTCAGTTGACAGTGAACAAGCATCTTCCGCTTCTTACCTTCCAAATCACTACCTGCACACCAACATCCCTGAACCAGACAGTATGCCTGAGAAAATTTATGTCACTACAGCTAGTTGGAATGCTAAGAAGCTGGGTTGCAGAGCAGAGAACATCGAAGTTGTAGATAAGTTAGACAAACCTGTGACCACAATCTTCTGTGTGTCCTTCGAAGGAAACATATTGTATGTGTAGGACCTGCCCAGTGATTCAAGACTGTCGCAGCCTGTAGACTGGCTGTATGTTTCTAATACTGTGTACAGCCTTTTTTTTATTTGGACATGAACAGGAGAAGCAAAGTGGTTCCATGTTCTTCTTGTCAATGTCCTAAATGTTATTTGTTTTCACCTGAAGAAGACCCAAGAGGTCAGAATGCAATGTGTCTAGTCTTGTACTCTGTTTGTCTGTGTCTTTGGCGGTAACTAACCCCCACTCTTTCCAAATTTTGCTTCATTTTCCGTCTTAAGTTACTCCGTTTTGAAACTCTATGTTTAGGGTGTGTGTGTGTGTGTGTTTGTGTGTGTCGTCTGTGTGTGTGTGTGTGTGTCTGTGTGTGTGTGTGTGCGCTCTGCTGATTAGGATGCAGTGTGTGGTGGTGGGTTTATTTTTCAAAAGTTTTTCCAACCTTTCTCTCTCTCTCTCTCTCTCTCTCTCTCTCTCTTCTCTCTCTCTCTCTCTCTCTCTCTCTCTCTCTCTCTCTTCTGTCTGTCCCTGTCTCTCTGTCTCTGTATTTGTCTCTCTCTCCGTCCCTATCTCTCTGTCTCTGTATTTGTCTCTCTCTCCTCCTCTCTCTGCCTTCCCTCTATATGTGTGCATACCATTCATCAATCGTTTCCACATGTTCTACTCTTATGTAATTTTCATAGATATGATACTCGTACTGGCTTTACGTTAAATGTGAATTTGAGAAAACTTTTCTTCACCTGAATCTCACATGATATACAGTGAAGAACAAAATTTCAATATTGTGAAGTGTTGAAGAAAATGTAATGATTAAACTTTGTATCGACGTTAAAGCCAAGTGTTATGTGACTCAAACATCATCTGACTGTGATCATTTTATTATGGTACATATCTAATACAGAAAATTAACACAGTGAAAAACAAGTTCTGCCATCCGTAAGCAAAATATGCCAATAACATCGTGCATCAGTTGCTTTCGTTAGGTTGTGTCTTTGCTCCAGAAACTGTCGTGTGCCTGAGAGAGGAAACTAAAAATATCAAACATTTTTTTGTTTTGTTTAGTTACCTTAGACTAGACGGAAAACTAGGCAACATCATCTGTGTAGAAAAGAAAAGTTGGCTTGTGTATGTGTTGCTGTGAAAATGTGTTTCTTTTATTCATTTGCGCTGTGTTAGAATGTGTATGAGAGAGAGAAGGATAAGGAGAGAAAAAGGAATTATGGTATGCGGGAGATATAAAGAAAATCAAGTGTGCAAGTGTGTGTGTTTATATGTGTATGTGTGTGTGTGTGTGTGTGGTGTGTGTGTGTGTGTGTGTGTGTGTGTGTGTGTGTGTGTGTGTGTTTTCCTCCATAAGACCAGCTCTTTGTTGTTGATTGGTTTTGTTTTTACTTTTTTTAAATTTTTTAGTGATCACAAATCAGTCGGCAAATAAGTTTTAGAGAATATCATTACATCTCTATTTAAATGCAAAGGCATATTCAATTGGTTTTTAAAATTCTTATATTTTTATGGTGTAAGGTGTTCTAGGTATTTTTTCCTTAGGAAAAGAAAACATCATGTTTGTCTTGAATTTGTTTCAGAAACAAGCTTGATGATGATATAAGTGACCTTCTGGACGATACTCAGTTTGATGACCAGGTAACTGATTTTGTTTGTGATGAATTCATCTATCATGCACGTGTTGCAGTTTGTTTATGATGAATTCATCTATCATGCAGGTGTTGCAGTTTGTTTATGATGAATTCATCTATCATGCAGGTGTTGCAGTTTGTTTATGATGAATTCATCTATCATGCAGGTGTTGCAGTTTGTTTATGATGAACTCATCTGTCATGCAGGTGGTGCAGGTTTACGGATCTTCAGTCCATCACATGAAATGACGAAGGACAAAGTTATAAACAAACAAGTAAACAAATGACTGAATTTGTTCAGAAATGGACGTCTCCACACACACACACACACACACACACACACACACACACACACACACACACACACATGCAGAAACACTGCACATACTTTTACAGTGAAAAGACTGTAGGGCTGTAAGACCCATCACATTGACTCTTTGTTTCTTGTTCAGTCTCTTCAGTTCATGGAATTGTCACCTGAATTCTTTTCTTCCGCGTACGCAGGCTGATACCCCTGCGGACACTCCCTGTATAGACAGGCAAGGATTAATCCCATCTACCCAACAAAAGGAGTGGAGTTTTGTGTATATGACTGTTTTCTATCCCGCCATTAAGGCAGCCATACTGCAACTTCGCGGAAATTGCATGCTATGTGTAACTTGTCATCCATACCAACGGCCAAACTGGCCTTCTCGTCTGAAAATTGGTGATGGGATTTTACGTGTGTGCAAAATGTTACGCTTGCATTTTCACACATGGAACCTCAGTTTATAGTCTCATTCAAAGTACTGCATGGAAATGGAGTCAGAACCATTGTTAAATCTCAGGGGAAAATGCCCTTGTACCGAAACGGCCCGGCGGAGATTCAAACCCCGCAACCCCAGGATCACCAAAATTACGAGTCCGGCATTCTACCACTGAGCTACTCCGGACCCCCCCACCCCCCCCCCCCCCCCTCACCTGATTTCAAATTAAGTCATTGCACCAATTTACCCTGAACATCAACTCTTTCTTTGTTTCTTGTTCAATCTTTTCAGTTCATGGAATTGTTACCTGAATTCACATTAAGCCATTGCACCCATTTCTGTGTGAACACTGACATGGTGATCAGACTGTTGTGCTGTACTATGTCAGTATGTGTGTTGCGATTGATATTGTAAGCTTATTGTATGTAACATGAAGACGCATGTACAGGGATTGAGTGTGTGTGTGTGTGTGTGTAAGTGTGTTAAAAAGGAGTTGCAAAATAATTATGCTCGTGATTGGCGCAGTTCTCTTGAAAACAGCAACAAGTGTGTATTCTATAAAAGTGTAAAGACTGTCTTTGGAAAAGAACATTATATTTCTACCTTACCAGATATTTATTTTTTTCCTAAAAGTTTAAATCTTTGCCAAGTCATTACTATAACGACTGAAGAATTGTTAGCCTGCGCTTTTTTTCCCCCACTACTTAATTGTTCATCATTACCAGATATTTATGTTATATCTTTGTTTAAATTTATTAGATGTAGTAACCATAAATTGCAAATTGAAATTGGAAGACACCACAATGTTCCAAGAGAATTGCATATTTGTCATAACTGTGAAATGGGTGAAATTGGAGATGAATTTCATTGCATCATGGAATGTCCAAAATATAATGAACTTCGTGAAAAATTCATCCCTAAAAAATATCTAAAACCAAAGTCTGTTTTCAACTTTTGTAATTTATTTCAAAAAGGAAGACTCATTTGTTTGAATATTAGTAAGTTTCTAAAAAAAAAAAGGGAAGATTGTTTAATGAGATCATTACAGTTCACCAGAATTCAGCATTTGGCAACTATGTTCACACATTGTTCTGAGTGAGTTTCGTATTTTCTCTTTGTTACATTTGTATCCTCCATGCCCCAACAGGGGTCAAAGGATTAAAATTGAAGTGAATTGAATTGAATTGATTGTGTGTGTGTGTGTGTGTGTGTTGTGTGCTCTTCAGCCTAAGGAATAGTTTACTGAACTTATCCAAAGCAGAGTGACAGCAGGCAGGAATGGAAGCAAGGCCACAGAAGCAACCTTTCTAAGCTCCTCCAAAAATGGAACAAGAAGTGTTTGCATTGTAGCTTATTTTATTCATTTTGTGGCCTAGTGACAGAACTTGGATAGTGATATGGTAATAACCCTTGGTGTTATATTTTGTGCGCATTGTTGTTCACAAATGCTACAAGCATTGTGCATGTGACATTGTTCTTACCACAGGATTTCAAACCAACCTCACCATCGACGGAAAATCGAGGGACAAAATCTGTCACCAACACAGGGCAAAAGTAAGTATGTGCAGTGGCCTGCTTAAGATGAATTTGAAGAGACAAGAGAAATTTGCACATTTTAAGCGATGCTTGTGCTAAAGAAACTAAGACTTGAGGATTGTGTCCGTGATGGAAAAAATGATGTGCATAGTGAAGACAGTGGAGGGAAGACCATCACACTGTGTGCTCACCTGACTCATTTTCTGATAACAGCTGTATGTCTATGGTGGCTCAGTTCGAAAAGCTCATGTGACATGCTTTGTATCAAACAGCAAAGTTCACCTGAGAATGTCCATTAGTAATAGAAAAGACAGGCTTCCATGGTGCACGAGAGTTGTGGTTACTTGTTGGAGGGGAAAAAAAAAAACAAAAGGGGGAAAACAACAGGAGGTTGGAGGCGCCAGCTTAAAAAAAAAGAAAAATGGTGAAAGAAATTCTTTTAATGTGGAAAAAATAGAACGTCAGAAGACAAAAAAGGGAAACAAAGTTTTAGTGATGTGAAAAAAATGGTAAAAGAAATTCTTTTAAGTGGAAAAATAGAACGTCAGAAGACAAAAAAAAAGGGAAACAAAGTTCTAGTGATGTGAAAAAATGGTAAAAGAAATTCTTTTAATGTGGAAAAATAGAAGGTCAGAATACAAAAAAAAAAGGGGGGGGGGGGGGGGAAGCTCTGGTGATGTGAAAAAAATGGTAAAAGAAATTCTTTTAATGTGGAAAAATAGGTCAGAAGACAAAAAAGGAAAAAAAAGCTCTAGTGATGTTTAATGATTGCTATGTATTCCATTCACAGCAAATGGTTAACCTGCGGGTGTGACCTTTGCACCTGTTGCAGGTGCTATCCTGTCTTTCTGGGAGGCAGCAACCATGCCACGGGTCTGGGGACCACCATCAGTCAAAGGTGACCCTTTATTGTTTTTTATTTCTATAACATGAATTTCACTTGTCTGTACTCAGTATATGGAATACTCAGTCTCACCGTCATTTGTTCTTCTCCTGTCATACACATACCTTTTGGCCGACTGAGGGGAGAAAGGTCCAGTGACAGTGAGGAAAGACTCACTGACCACAGGGAAAGTCCTGTTGACAGCGGGAAACACTGTGACCTGGGATTCTCTTCAGAGAGCACGTAAGCCTCATGGCAAAAGCTTGGCCGTGTCTGGAGTTGTGCTGTCTTCGCCTGTCAGCGGAACAGCAGTGAGTGAGGCTGCAGGATGCACACGGCAGTTGCTTGGTGGTGGCGTTTTTTGCCGTGGGCTCTGCACTCATTAAATACGGGCAGGTACACCCATGGGAACGCTCCCGTGGAGATTCTGTCGTGTCACATCCAGTGGCCAGTACAGAGTGGCATCTGCCAGGGAGCAATGATGTCTCTTCACGTGTTCATGGAATGCCCTATGCATGCCTGCACCCTATGTGAACACAGCGCAGGCTTCCAAGGGTGGTGCAGGATTGCTTCCACTTGGTTTGTTGGGCAGTTGAGGACAGTACATCTCTGGCTCCCACCTGCACCTTCAGTTGTCTCTGTTTCTCATACCTACATCCTGTGAGTTGCATTCAGTTTACCTATTTTAGTGTTGTTTTTCCCCCTAGTAGAGAACTTTCATTCAACGCCAGTCTTGAGCTGATTGAAGATGAGTGATTGCTCGTTCATTTTTGTTGTCCTAATTGTTTTGTATCTTGCCTGAAGAAGACCTAAGAGGTTGAAACGCATCTCGTTTTGTCTTGTGATTCGTTTGTCCACAGGTTTTTTTGTGTGGTTCGCTAACATTTATTTAAGATTTGTTTAGATTTCCGCCTGCAGTCGTCTCACTTTGCAACTAGATCCACCTTTCCCCCTAGAGTTATGCCAGGGGTGACTCTTCTATAGTCTTGGGTTCTGTAGCATTAGCATGCTTCACGCTGTTAAGACTTCAGTGTATCCTGTGGTTTGAAAAAGGTTCAGATTGATGATAATGCCTCAAATTTCTGGAAGCAAACTTCGGAGGAGAAAATCAGTGAAAATATGAAGCCACAGGCTTACTCCTTTCACAAGGCGTGTTGATCATAGTTTGTTGATCATAGTTTGTTGATCATAGTTTTGGCACAGTGTAGCTAACAGATGACCAACCAACCAGCCAGTAGAAGAGGATGAAAACTGACCACCTAGACAAGGTCACAAAGGGGGAAGTTTCTATGTTTAGAAATGGATGAAAATTGAAGGAAAAGGCTGTTCAGCATCATTAAACCCTTGAATACGAGTGACCGGTAAGTGAGAGAAGAAGACCACAGCTTCCTAGAGTTGGGATTGGGCAGATGTAGCATAGTAAGGTAAGGTGAGGTCATGTTGCTTATGGCCCCGCCGACGGCAAGGGGCCATATCAGGGCTGTCACCACGTTAAAATCAACTCACAAGTCATTCATTCACACAACTCTTTAAAAATAATACATCTTCTAAAAACCCACCCGAAATTTTGTTAAAAAACTTTCTACTGTAAAATCTCAGATCCGATGAAAAATATTAATCTCTTTGAAGAATTCAAAGATCGCATCAGGCGAATATCGCTGAACAAGATTTTCATGGAATCTGCTGTAAACTGTTTGTGTAGCATCAAATTATCACTTGTTCTCTGACTGGTCCTGTTTTACATGGAATTGGATACTTCCACTCTGGTGAGGCAATTGAGTCCACACAAAGTGTATGTGTGAGTTTATTACATCGTGCTATATGTTACTCAGTTAACTTCAACAGTCATGGAAATAAGAATGCGCAAGACTGGCGCCCCACCCTCAGACTGATATCCTGAAAGATTGTGACAGTCTGGTTTTGTTTCATTTGGATTCCCCAACATCAGACTGATATCCTGAAAGATTGTGACAGTCTGGTTTTGTTTCATTTGCATTCCCCAACATGAAGTTTGTGGAGAGTCACCAGGTGAATGTGCCTACCAAGCTAGACTGTGGGATGCTTTTCACTGAGCAAGTGGATTGTGCATATGTACATTTTTGTTGTTGTTAGTATCCCCTCACCATGTTAGCAGCCACATTCTGTCAGCAGGGAATTTGATGAAAATCATTGTGTTTATTTTACATGGAGACAATCTCCACATAACACATCGTTGCTTAACAAACATTCAGAGTAGGGCTTGGGAGCAGAGTCTCTTTCAAAACGTGACGGAGCTTTGGATCGACAAGACCAATGCATCATATCAAAGGTGACCATTTTATTTATCAGACATGAATGAACAAAGGAAATCGTATCAGTTTTGCACTTTTCCAACACGGAGCCAGCATGCACCAAGAGACGGACAAGAATCAGTGCGAGCAATGCGTGTACATGGGTTGGAGTGAGAAGGGAGGAAGGGGAGAGGGAGCACAAATCAAGGATGTGTAGATGAGTAGACATGGAAGAACACGTGGAAATGAAATGCACACATACACACGCACACATTTTGTGTCATTTTTGATGCTGTTTCCAAACCTCTGCTCATATGTCTCTCTTTCTATGGCCATCTTTGTCTGTCTGCCTGTCTCAGATTTTGTCCTTTTTTTTTTTTTTTTTCATTCTGTTCTCTCTTTCCGTTTTTCCTTCCTGTCCAGTTCTGTCGGTCCTTTGTGATTGGGTGGAAGTGAGAGACAGAAGGAAGAGCAGGGCTTGAATCCCAGGGCTGCACTGTTCCATCCCCTCCTTTGTGATTGGGTGGAGGTGAGAGACAGAAGGAAGAACAGGGCTTGAACCCCAGAGCTGCACTGTTCCATCCTCTCCTTTGTGATTGGGTGGAGGTGAGAGACAGAAGAAGAGCAGGGCTTGAACCCCAGAGCTGCACTGTTCCATCCTCTCCTTTGTGATTGGGTGGAGGTGAGAGACAGAAGGAGAGCAGGGCTTGAACCCCAGGGCTGCACTGTTCCATCCTCTCCTTTGTGATTGGGTGAAAGTGAGAGACAGAAGGAGAGCAGGGCTTGAACCCCAGAGCTGCACTGTTCCATCCCCTCCTTTGTGATTGGGTGGAGGTGAGAGACAGAAGGAGAGCAGGGCTTGAACCCCAGGGCTGCACTGTTCCATCCCCTCCTTTGTGATTGGGTGGAGTGAGAGACAGAAGGAGAGCAGGGCTTGAACCCCAGGGCTGCACTGTTCCATCCCCTCCTTTGTGATTGGGTGGAGGTGAGAGACAGAAGAAGAGCAGGGCTTGAACCCCAGGGCTGCACTGTTCCATCCTCTCCTTTGCAGAGCGTGCGATCAGCTGCGCTGCACAGCCTGCGACTTCCGGGTGTGTCTCTTCGACAACTACAAGTGGGCCTCCGACACCAACTACCTCTTCCTGAGGAACAACGTGCCAGACTTTGCCAAGCTGAAATCCAAATTGTCCCCTTCTAAAGGTAGACCAACAATTGTTTTAATTTCTTTTCTTTAGTTCTTTTTCCTTGAGGAAGATGCAGAGATGAAGAAAAATCAGTTCTGTGTTGATGGCAGTTTTAAAACTGATCCAAAAGGCTTTGAAAAGAAAGAGCCTAAATCTTTTGTTAGCGCTAGAAATGTTCATAGCTTTTTGTGGTCCAAATCTCTCAGGGAGACAGAGGTGTGTTTCAGAAACAATTGCTCTGGATGGTGTATGTGGGTGGGTGGGGATGAAAGAAATTGTTTGCAGTGCCCCTAGAATGAAGCAGCTTCCTCTCGCTTGTTTTGGCTGACCAACACAGGAAACCCAGGAAAGTCGGCAGGGAAACTGAACTCTTGTGTCTCTCTGGCCCCGTTTTTCCTATTTACCCTCCATGTCCTGCATGTAAACACGCAGAAACATACTAGCACACAGGTATGCACATATGATCTCATTCATATACATGTATGCACATATACGCATACACACACACACACACACACACACACACACACACACACACACACACACACAGAGGAGCCCACCCAAATATACATACACTTACGTACATCAGTTTCCATGCCTCCTTTGCAATGTTTTCTCAGTAAACATGTACCCATTCTTTTACACTTTCTCTCCTCTCCTCCTCCCCCCTCCCCCTTCTTTCCAAACTCTCTTCCTCCAACTATGCCCACCTGCCGAGATGAATGAGAACTTGTTTTCTTCTTGCTGACAACATGACATTTCACCTTGGTGAAGGGGTTTCTTCAAAGGCATTTCATTGTTCTCCACACATCAATGCAGCTGTCACATTATGATGAGTTCTGAGCATTTTCATGTTTTGTGAACTGAAATCAGTTGATGATCATGACTGATCAGAAACACAACAGTTTGAAGGGCACATTGTTGTGATCTCTGGACTGCTTAAATCATTATGGTAATGGTGCCTCTGAGTGTCTGAAAATAAGAACTTCATGAATTCTGGAAAATGATACTCAAGAATCAGAA
Source organism: Conus ventricosus (assembly GCA_018398815.1). Taxonomy (NCBI): domain Eukaryota; kingdom Metazoa; phylum Mollusca; class Gastropoda; order Neogastropoda; family Conidae; genus Conus; species Conus ventricosus. The sequence continues at coordinate 5,332,219 of CM031612.1, read as the reverse complement.
CCATTGTTAATGCCGGAAGATTGTGTCACAGTTGCAACCACAGCTGATTTTTAAGAAAAGCAGGTATTGCAGTGTGTGTGTGTGTTTGTGTGTGTGTGTGTGTGTGTGTGTGTGTGTGTGTGTGTGTGCAGCCTGCATGTACTGACTTGCTCACATGGATATGTTTTTGTCGGTCAGTCTGCCTCACTGTTCAGGCTTTCTCTGCAGAAAGATCCCATTGTTTTAACAGATTAATGACTTTCGGATGACACATAACGAAAAATGCATTTCCATGTTGTATCGCTGTCCTAGCTTATTTCATGTCTGACAAAGCCCACCAGGAGTGTGGTACCATTGCGGTTCATGTGTGGCTCACGTCTCTTGGTGACAACACGGATGTTCCAGGTCAGCGGGCCTACTGTTGTCAGTGCAGCTGGAGAACCATCAAAGACCTCACCCAGCTGGAAGATCCGGAACTGAAGTGGCACTGCGGGAAGCATTGACGAAGGCTGCATCATCGATCCCTACCTCCCCCAACCCTGATTCACATCAAATGTCACTGGCTGATCATGTGCTAGGGACTCGTGGATTGTCACGGTGGTTGCTGGCTTTCTTGTGTACTCGGTGGCAAATTGTAACGGCAACAGAGTGATTATTTTATGTAAGCAGAGGAAGTACAGGGGAAAAAAACGAGTGTGAATGGGGTGTTTGTCAGAGGTAGTGTTTAAGTGGGTCTTGTATCTTTCTAACCACTTCCCCTACCCCCCCCCCCCCCCCCCCCCCCGCGACCTTCTCAACAACTTTCCCCACACACCCCTCATGAAATATATACGTTTTAGCGTTCATAGCTTAATTATGAAACTTGGAGATTTCCGTCACGTATTGTTTTTGAGGTTATTTTGTGGTTGTTTTTTTTTTTCCAATGGCCGATTATTAGCTTCCCTTTCTGTCATTCCCCTTCTTCCTTTCCCATCCTTCTCCTCTGTCTTCCTGTTTTATTCCACTCCTTACCTTTAGTCCCCCCCCCCCCCTCCACTGTTTCCATTCTCTGTTCCTTTCTTCCCACCCCCTTCTCCCCTTCCCATCCTCACGTACATTCTCCTTTTTAAAAAAAATAATTAATCCCTCCATGGTGATTACCTGTATACAAGGTGTTGCTGGTTCCCAGGTGTGTTCAGATTGGAGTTCTCAATAATCAGTATTCCGTTGTGTTGTGGGGGGAGGGGGGGGGTTACTCATGGGGGCTCGTTCAACAAGGGAGACAGTTCCATGGAAAAAAAACAGAAAAAGAAGAGAGTCTGATGTCACCATTTGGTCATTTTTCTTCTGGTGGTTGCTTTTTTTTTCCACTTCCCCAAGAGATGTTGTGGTCCCCTTTTCAACGTGACAAACCGCTCTCAGATCCCATCAGCTGTGCCACAGCTGCTGTCGGCTGTAGGAGATAAGCTCTCCACAAACTAAGTCGACACGGTGTGACAGCCCTGATGTGGCCCTTTGCAGTCGGCTGGGCTGTAAGGAACATTACCATTACCATTATCACCAACTAAGGAAACGGTGCCTGAGCCACATCCAGTCAGAGAAGCTGCACCACCCACAAACTGACACACATCGCCAAAGTCTGCTAAAGGAGACAAGGTCTTTAGAGACTAGTGAAGAATGCCAGGGTTGCAAGCTGTTGCAGAATGTACGCTCCTTACAAATCAGTAAACAGTGCACAGAGCCATGGTCTCTTAAAATCTGAGTCATGGTGACCCCACCCACCGCCTCCTCAGAGGGGGGTGCAAGTTCACACTGGCTTTGAGACGAAGTAGTCGTTATCATCAGTAAGGGAGGGATTTGCGGGTGGTGTCCTGTATGTTTTGGATCGGACCGGACACCACTGACCATCACTGAAGTTGACTCGACAGCAGCGCTGTGTCTCCGCTGATGGGTGGCCTCATGGTGATTCATGAATGCTTCTTGTGGACTGTGTTTGTAGTGATGCCACAGGAAAGGTCCGGGTGTGGCGGTGTGGGGAGGAGCCAGAAGAAGCAGCTGTAGAAATGACGTCATTGAGGGGCCACAGAAAATGAAACTGTTAAAAAACTAAACGTATTGTTTTTATGAATACTTATATAGCACCTATCCTCGGCTAGAGACCAAGCTCTACGCGCTTTACAATCCACACTTGTTTGCACACCAGGCTGTCTACCTGGGTAGTGCTGACCGAAGAGCTGCCAGCTGGCGCTTCATTCAGTCGCTTCCTGTGTCATCCAGTCAGTATCGTTCAATATTGTTCACTCAGTTTCTTACGTCCTTCACTCTTTCCATTTCTCACGCAGGGTGCATGCTATGTGTAACGTGTCATCCGTACCAACGGCCAAACTGGCCTTCTCTTCCGAAATTTGGTGATTAGATTTTATGTGTGTGCAAGATGTTATGCATGCATTCACACACGAAACCTCGGTTTAGAGTCTCATTCGAAAGACCATATGGGAAATGGAGTCAGAACCACTATTAACTCTGAGGAAAAAATCCCGCTATACCAAAATGGCCTGGCGGAGATTCGAACCAGCAACCCCAGGATCACCAAGATTACGAGTCCGGCGCTCCGCCACAGAGCTATTTCGGCCCCCAAAGAAAAAAAATGACCCAGATCTCAATTAGATCAGATATAGCATGTCTGTCTCCAATACTAAATGACCAAAGGTGATTTCTGACATATTTCATAGTGGTGGTGGCTCATGTTTATCCAAGATGGGGATGGATGGGTTTTGAAATCGTTTATTGCTGGATTCTCCTATGTTCAACAGAATGTCTTTATTCCCCGTTTGTAATGTTGATGATCATGTAGCTTAGTTAAGTTATGTGGTTTGTATGCATGCACAATGTGTTTCAAGTACTGCACAGGATTTAAGTGCATATTCGTTTCATAAGGGGAAAACCAAGTCAGTGTAGAGCATGCGTTAAAAAGACCTGTACCATTTTGGCTGTAAGGAAGACCTGACTTAAAATCATGGTTCTCTTTCTTTTATATGACAACAGACTCGACTCTCCAAATCCATCGGGAAGAAATTCTGCTGCTGTTGTTTAGTGTTGCCATTCTTTTGCCTTCTGTTAGAGCAGCCCTGACTCTGTTGGTTCTTTCACAATACTGAACTAACACGCTGTTTGTATTCTGGAACCAGTTGCAGGAAGAGCCTTTGAATTGTGTTCATGCGTTTTAGCTTTGAAGCATTCTTACTTCTTGATTTGTTTGCTGTCTTGTTGTGATGTTATAGTTTATGCCTTATGTTTTTCAAAACTGGGTGAAGACCCCCAGTGATTATGAAGACCCTCCAAACTACAGTTGCCTTGTACACATGTTTATATACAGCATTTTTCTATTTTTCAAGGTTACCCCCTGGTTATGGCTGCTCTCCCTTTAAAGATTTTTTTTTTTTAATGAACATTTTTCTTTTTGTCTGTAACAAGATTTATCTTTTGAAAACTATTTTCTGGAATGTTTTTTTCTTTGTCTGCTGCAAGGTTTTCCTCACCATGAAGACACCTGTGTGTTTAAAAAAAAGGCTTCTTCTTCTAAAACATGTTCTCTTGCAATGGATTTGCTCCCTGGTGCTGGTAAAGACTTGGTGTGAAGACTTGTTTACACGGAACATCCTCCTCTCTTTCAATATCACGTGGACCTCCCAGTCCAGGCCCCCTCTCATGTACGATCATCCTCCTCTCTTTCAATATCACGTGGACCTCCCAGTCCAGGCCCCCTCTCATGTACGATCATCCTCCTCTCTTTCAATATCACGTGGACCTCCCAGTCCAGGCCCCCTCTCATGTACGATCATCCTCCTCTCTTTCAATATCACGTGGACCTCCCAGTCCAGGCCCCCTCTCATGTACGATCCTGTTTGTTTGCTTGTTTGTTTGATGGATTTCTGGAAGGCATCATTGAGGGGCTCCAATGTAGTTCGTTACGTCCAACTCTGTCAGCACCATGTTAGCAACACGACGCCAGCAAGTGTGCAGGTGTCGCATTGACAAGGGGCAGCAACTGTAGAATTTTTACCTCTTCATCATGGAAAGGATAAAAAAAAGCATTGCAGGCTTTGAAGATAGACACATTTTCCTAGATTGTATGTCACAAGCAACAGCAGATTTGTTTCAGAAATAATCCTCATGGAAGCGTTTACAGAGACTGAGTATAGTATGAACTGGTGGTGCGGGGAAAGGCAAGGTTTCAGAAATAATCCTCATGGAAGCGTTTACAGAGACTGAGTATAGTATGAACTGGTGGTGCGGGGAAAGGCAAGGTTTGAGAACAGCTGAGGCTGACTGTGGTCTCACATGATTGTGAAACTGGTGTCTTCATGGGTTTTTGTCAACAGGGTTGTAAATGGCCACAGCCGGTCTTTTGGGCATGTTATTTCCTCAGTACAGTTTGAAACCCTGGACATAGCTGTGAAGAAGAGCCTAACCTTTTTTCAGGCGCTGGAACAAATTGTGTGCCAGGTCAGCTTTGCAGCTGAGATGTTGTTGTGTGACAGACGATCATGATGAGCTGCTTCAAAATGAAAGAAATTTCACTCCTTTTACTCTTCAGTAGATGCAGACTGCTTATCATTCAAATTCTGCTAGGAACCATGGGATAAAACAGCTAGAAAAAGATGAGAAAACTTGACAAATGAACAAACAAATTTGTTACCACTCAAAGAAATATGTACTGGGTGTACTCCTGTATACTGTTAATTCTATTCCTGGTTCCACAAGATTTTTGTTGTTGTAAATCGCCTCATATTCTCTTCCGGTTTTACACTATTTTGGTGGTGGTCAGTTTGTTCGTTGTTTTTGTTGTTGTTTTTTTTACATTTCTTTGTTATTGTGCTTGTTTTCATATCCATGCAATGGAATATTTGCATTAGAACCCACAGTAGAAAGTTTTGCATGATCTCAGTACGAAGGGAGAAACAAACATCCAAAACTTTTAAAGCGACTCGATAAACATAAGAAAATGAAATCGGCAAAGAGTAAGGAAAAAAAAATGTCTGTGTTGCAGTATCAAAGTTACTTTAAAATAGATCATCAGTTTGGTCATTATCTTGTGCACAATCCATGGTAAACAGGTCCACAGTGGTTGAACTGAAATGTCGCTGAAGATGTCAGTGTTGCTGAAGTTTCCTTTTTTGCATGTAATCCGTGTCAGCTTATTTTCCCCCCATACATTCCATTGTAGTGTTACATGCAGTGGTTAGTGGGTTATGAATCATTTATATATTGTTAAAATTTTTTATTGCAGTTTTTGAGATTTCGCAAATGGGCTGCTTGTTTTAAAAACTTTTTTTAATACCGGTATATCCGTCTTTTAATGTGGGGTGTGAATTAAAGTTGGATTTTAAAACTTTCTTTAAGTATTGGGTGTATCGATTCTTTGAAGTAGGGTGTGAAGTAACGGTGGATTTGAAAACTGTCTTTAATATTGGTATATCCGTCCTTTGAAGGAAGATGTGCAGTACAGGTGGATTTAAACATTTTCTTTAATATTGGTGAATCCGTCCTTTGAAGTAGGGTGTGACGAAAAGGAGGATTTTAAAACTGTCTGTAATATTGGTGTGTCTATCCTTTGAAGGAGGTCAATGAAAGGCGGATTTGAAACCTTTCTTTAATCTTGGTATATCCGTTCTTTGAAGGAAGATGTGCAGTACAGGTGGATTTGAACATTTTCTTTAATATTGGTGTGTCTGTCCTTTGAAGGAGGTCAATGAAAGGTGGATTTGAAAACTTTCTTTAATTTTGGTGTATCCGTTCTTTGAAGTAGTGTGTGCAGTACAGGTGGATTTGAGCACTTTCTTTGATATTGGTGTATCCGACCTTTGAAGGAGGTTGTGAAGTAAAGGTGGATTTGAAAACTTTTTATATTGGTGTATCCGTCCTTTGAAATAGAGTGTGAAGTAAATAAGGAGGATTGAGTGAAAACTTTATTTTAAATTTTTATATTGGTGTATCCGTCCTTTGAAGTAGGGTGTGAAGTAAAGGAGGATTTGAAAACTTTTAATATTGGTGTATCCGTCCTTTGAAGGAGGTTATGAAGTAAAGGTGGATTTGAAAACTTTCTTTAACATTGGTGTATCCGTCCTTTGAAGTAGGGTGTGATGTAAAGGTGGATTCGACAACTTTCTTTAATATTGCTGTATCCATCCTTTGAAGGAGGATGTGAAGTAGAGGTGGATTTGAAAACTTTCTTTTATTGGTGTATCCGTCCTTTGAAGTAGTGTGTGTAAGTATAGGTGGAGGAGTGCATTTGCTGTGATTGGTATACAGATAGCTTGGTACATGGAACTTGATAGCACTTGCTGGGATTTGGCTACAGAAGTGTGTTCAGTAGTCGTTTCCTTCTTTGTTTGCATGGGATTGATCCTTTTCTTTTTAGCTCAGGTATATTCTTCTGTTTTTGTTTAAAGTGTGTTTTATCACTCATAAGGCTGGTAACATCGGTCAGTGTGTTTTATATCACTCATAAGGCTGGTAACATCGGTCAGTGTGTTTTATATCACTCATAAGGCTGGTAACATCGGTCAGTGTGTTTTATATCACTCATAAGGCTGGTAACATCGGTCAGTGTGTTTTATATCACTCATAAGGCTGGTAACATCGGTCAGTGTGTTTTATATCACTCATAAGGCTGGTAACATCGGTCAGTGTGTTTTATATCACTCATAAGGCTGGTAACATCGGTCAGTGTGTTTTATATCACTCATAAGGCTGGTAACATCGGTCAATGTGTTTTATAATCACTCATAAGGCTGGTAACATCGGTCAATGTGTTTTATATCACTCATAAGGCTGGTAACATCGGTCAATGTGTTTTATATCACTCATAAGGCTGGTAACATCGGTCAATGTGTTTTATATCACTCATAAGGCTGGTAACATCAGTCAATGTGTTTTATATCACTCATAAGGCTGGTAACATCGGTCAGTGTGTTTTACATCACTCATAAGGCTGGTAACATCGGGCAGCCATGTGTAGGGAGAGATTTGTATAATGGCTGTTGCTGAACATTTCAAGAGGGAAAGGTGTTACTTTCACTGTGGTTGTGTCCAGTCTATTGACATCCGTCCACATCTGGACAGTGGCAGCAGTCCTTGGGATTTTCCAGGGTGGCTGTCTTAGGATTATGCTGAAAACTGGACTTTGGCCGGTTGAAACTTCTGCAGCCTTGGTTTCTTGTCTGACAGTCTTTTAGGTTTGGGATAGGCGTCTGAAAGTGTTACATGTGAATGAATAATAATTTGAAGCACATGTGCATGCATGCACAAGGTGTGCGCTTATGCACACACACACAGAGGTACATGTGCATACACAGATACACACACACACACGCACGCACGCACGCATGCACGCACACACACACACACACAAGTATGCAACACACACAAGTATGCACACACACACACACACACAAGTATGCACGCACAACACACGCACGCACACACACGCACGCACGCACACGCACACACGCACACACACACACAAGCATGCACATACATACACATGCAGACATGCGCCTTCACACACACACACACACACACACACACACACACACACACACACACACACACACACACACACACACACACACACGCACGCACACACACATGCACACACACACGCATGCATGCACTGATATGCATATGCATGCTCAGACACTCGCACACACACATATTCTGAAGATTGATCAAAACAAGAAAAGTACAATATCATAGCAAGATTGCCCTTGTGAAACAGATGAAGACTACACAGGAATCGGAACAGAGGGAGAACAATATGCATAATGCTCCGTTATCAAGCTAGGCTATGAAATCAGTTCCTTAATGAAGGGTCTTCAAAAAGTCTCGGGCAAAAAAAAAAAAAGAAGAAGAAACAAATTGTCGATTTGTAGGTGCAATAAACTATTTCTGTACATTCCTTAGCTATCCATTTTCTCTGAAGGCTGCGGTGACAGGGTTTTTGGTTGAACTTCCTTTGAAATGTGTTCATTTTGGTTGATCTCATATTTCTTTGTCAACATGTTTTTCATACTAATTGTGTTGTTTTATTGAAATGATTCCGGTTGACTTTTTGTGCTATTGTTTTTTTGTGTGTGAGAGAGTGAGTGTAACGCCCCACTGGCTTTATATGAAAAAAACAACAACAAAGATGCGGAAATACCAAAAAACAACATGCTGTATAGCAGCCTAGTCAAGACGAGTATTTGTACTCCTTAAAGCAGGTGATGGTACCAGTGGAGATTTGTCAGCTGTTTATAAATATCATAGTTGATGAACGGGGACAGGTCATTCTTGACCTTCGCCCTCCGTCAGTTTTGAGGAATCTTGTAAATATTGAAGGTAGAAGTGAGTACTTGTTTGACTCTGTTCAGAAAAGAAAAGTTCATATCCATCTACTGACTTCCATCCAAACCTCGGTGCCAAGACACTGAACTGTTCAAACACAAATTTGTGCAGATAAACGGTGAAAACCCAAATGACAGAGCCCCCAAGAGGTGACTCATTGTTTGGACTGTGAGTGATTTTACTATGATTTTTCGAAACATGCACTATATTCAAACAAAAGAGCAAAACTGCATTTCTCTTTTGAATGATATGTTATAAGAAATACTGAGGAAACATGAAATAGTCAACATATGCTTATCTTTTTATTTTGATTTTTTTTTTCTAGTGTTCTACCCGTTTGCTCAAAATCAGTTTGGGGTGGGGGTGGGGGGGCATCTTCTTGAAATTGTAAAGGGTTCTATGTCTGATCGATATGAAAAAGTAATTACATTTTAGGGCTGCTAGACTGTGTGTGTCAAACTTTTGCATCCCACATTGTGAAATAGTTTTTCATTGGGTTGTCGATTTCAGTCATTGTGATAACAAAACTTTACAAACAAAAAAAGATGTTTTTAATGCCTTGACAACAACAGAATTACATCGTCTAATTCTCCCTCTCATTTATGAGTTATCTTTACTCTTTACTTCAGTTCTTCGCTGCATTGAGCTCAACTGACTGAGATGGTGATATCTGTACTACCAACACATAACAACAACAACAACAGCAACAACAACAACAACAGCAACAAACTCGCGGCATCAAACTTTTCCAACTTTAACACCATGACAACAAATAAGACATAATTTTTGTTGCAACAGTTTACAAAATACTCGGCTTCATCCCAAAGAAAACCTTAAAGAGACTAATTTTACAAGAGGGAAAAAAACACACAAAAAAGCTCGTTTAGTGGATTAGAAATATTGAGATCAGGTGATGTGAAAAGTTCACCCATCCACAGGATGTGTCAAGTCTGCTTGATATGGAATCGGACCAGTGACAGTATACATTTTAAAGGGAAATTCTGATTAGTCCGCCAGAGAAAAGAGATAAACACATGACAAGTCTTGGGGGGCCGGAATAGCTCAGCTGGTAGAGCGCTGGACTTGTAATCCAAGGGTTACGGGTTTAATTTCTGCCGGCTGTTTCGGTACAGGGGGATTTTTACCCCGAGTTAACATTGGTTCTGACTCCATTTCCCATAAAGTCCTTCGAATGAGACTCTTAACCGAGGTTCTGTGTGTGAACGCACGCATAACATCTTGCACACACGTAAAATCCCATCAGCTTTCGGAAGGGAAGGCCAGTTTGGCCGTTGGTATGGATGACATGTTACACATAGCATGCACCTTCCTCGAAGATGGAGTATGGCTGCCTTGATGGCAGGATAAAAAACGGTCATGCACACAAAACTCCACTCCCTTTGTTGGACAGATGGGATTAATCCTTGCTTGTCTATATAGGGAGTGTCCACAGGAGTATCGGCCTGCGTACACAGAAGAAGAAGAAGACAAGACTTGTAATTGTTTGTCCCTTTTGTCTGAAGGAACAATTAGAATTTCTATTTAAGATATGTGTACATTTCTGCCTGCAGTCACCTCACTTTGCAACTAACAGTGATAGTGTTGCCGACATGAACTTAGTCACTACACTCTGTTCTTTATCATTCAGTTTTATTTGGGAGGGAACCTCGCATTAATCCATGTAGGGAACAGGACAATTGCTAAGCCGTTAGGCCCCCCCCCCCCCCCCCCCTAGCACACATAATGGGACAGTAAATTAGCAAAAAAAATATGATAGCAAAAAAAAGAAAAGAAAAAAAAAAAGGAACGTGGAAAGACTAGAGCAGAGAGGCACTTGGACAAGACCAAGCACACCTGGCCTGCTGGTCAGTCCACTAGTGGTCTGGTCAGGCTTGAAAAGCCTCAAACTACCCTGGTCTGCACCGCTGCTATGGTGGTGTGAGGTTGCACAGATGAACATGTGTGCATAACATACAAATATGCATGTGTGTGAGCAATGGTATGTGCACATGTGAGAGCAGCTTGTGTGTGAAGACCTGTCTCTGGAACTGTAGTTCAGAGGGTGATGATTGAGTGAAAAATCGGAATGGAGGGTGGGTGGGGGAGCAGGAGGGGGGATCACTTAATCAGGATCCTTGAGGGTGTTTAGGCTGTCGGGGGCCACAGCTCCGTCTCCCCAGGCGTGCACGGAAGCGAAGAGGAATTATAACAAAATATCACCAGATCTTCATTAGACTCCAGCCCGGAGAATGGAGCAGGGGCTGGAGTGGGATGGGTGGGGTGGGGTGGAGTGCTGTTTTTGGTTTAAATCTAAAACAAGTAATCACAAATATGCATGGGTGGCTTCATGTGAGCATCATTTATGTAAAGAGAACACAATGAAAATGCGTTTAAAAACACGATGGGAGAAGAAAGCACACACACACACACACACATACACACACACACAAATTCTCTCTCTCCCTCCCCTCTCTCTCTCACACACATACGTACACACACACACACACATGCAGGGTCAGACAGACAGATACTGAAGCATGTAAACAAAGATGGCACATACATGAAACACACACATACATCCACAAAACCACACCCTCAAATGTGAAATAAGTAATTACAAATATGCACAGGCAACTCTGCTTGAACATCATTTATAGAGAATACAATGAAAATGCATTTTAAAACAAGATCTGAGAAAAAAGCAAACACACACACCACACACACTCACAAATTCTCTCTCCCCTCTCTCTCTCTCTCTCTCTCCTCTCTCTCTCTCTCTCTCTCACACACACACACACACACACACAAATTCTCCATCTCCCTCTCTCTCTCTCTCTCTCACACACACTCATATACATGAACACACACACATATGCAGAGGACAGACTGATAAACGGACGGATAAAGAAGCATGTAAACAAAGATGGCTTATACATGAAAATACACACACGCATCCACAAACCCCACGCCCACAAGTAAGTACAAATATGCAAGGGCGACTCCACGTGAACATTTATATGAGAATGCATTTAAGAACAAGATGGGAGAAAAAAGCAAACACACACTTACACACACACACACCTCTCTCTCTCTCTCTCTCCTCTCCTCTCTCTCTCTCCTCTCTCTCTCTCTCATTTACACACACACACACACAGAGGACAGACAGACAAACAGACAGAGCAGCATGTAAACAAAGATGGCTTATATAATGAAAACACACACACATCCACAAACCCACATCCTCCAAGCGTGCGCACACACACACACACACACACACACACACACACACACACACTTGATCAGGAAATTCAGAGAAAGACATAAATGCACTTGTTTGTTTGCAAGCTTTCAAGAGTCGGTGTGAATACGTGCAAACATGTGAGTGGGTGTATATGCGCTGACATGTTTAGTGTGTGTGTACTGTGCTTATGTGTGCTGTAGACATGAGAGCATGTGCTGGTATATGTGTGTGAATGAATTTTCTGTACAGTTAAGATCTAACTTGTTTATTCTGATTTTATTAGTTTACTTATAAATGTGAAATGTTTCCCTGTTAAGTTTCCTTTATGATTTTTTTATGTCATTCAGATGTTAATGTATTATTTTCGTTCTCATTAATATATCAAGTTTTTTTTTTTAAATGTCAGTACAACAATATGTTAATCTGACAGTAAACAGTTTCAGTGTGTGTGTGTGTGTGTGTGTGTGTGGTGTGTGTGCATGCGCCAGTATGTGTACGTGTGTGTGAGAGGGGGAAGGGGGGAGAGAACGAGTGTTGTCTAGTGCACGAGCCGCCGCGCGTGTATGTGGTATGGTGTGATGTGAGTGTATGCAGTACACAGTACACACATAGTGTGCAGGTATATAAATGTCAAAGACGAGGCCAAGGTGGTACATAGTGGGTGATTATGCTTCTGTTGGTGACTTTGAATACTTACGTGAAAGAATGTATTCCTTTTATGTTCAGCAGGTGCATGCACGCACACACCCTTCCCCTATCTCCAAGCCGTCTCCTAACTCTTATAAGCATACGGATATGGCGGACATTTTATTCGCCAGTAGGCCTAGGTGCACACACTGTTCTGTCCTCCCCTACAATAATCTAACACCCCAAACTTTAAAGCAACGAAATAATGAAACTCTCCATATGTTTTGTTCTGTGACACATCTACACAAATATCGTTAAAGATGTGAGCGAGAGAGAAAAAAAAATCAGAGCTGTGCTTGGAGAGAAGAACGCCATTATGAATCGTGTACCTCTAGCGTCCAACACAAGGAAAAGAAAACTTTCATAATCAGACCTCAGTGTAATATACATACATTAATCTAATGGTCATGATCATTTCCCGAATCTTAACAAATCTTCCCATGCAATCACAAGATTTGATCTTCATCATACATAGAATAAATGGAAGGCTGGAGATTTACTATGTGTTAAGAGTGACCAGGACAATGGCTACCCGTCTCCCCAACCTGTGTTTTGTGGTGGTCAGAAAACCGCTTCAAACTCCCCCCACACAGCCAAAAGTGACAAGCAACTGGTTGACACGTGTAGATGAGGGTTCCAATAAAATGTTCCTACCATGTGTTGACAGGTTTTACCGATAATTCTCGGAGATATATACAGTTATGTTCATTGAACTCGTTTCAGCAAGACCCAAACAGCGCCTTAATTGACCAATTTCTTTTTAACAGGATCAAACTATGCAAAACAAAATATATCAAAACGTTGCTTATTGATCAACAATTCTATTGATATGCAATATGTGGCTGTCCTGCGTGTTGTTTTCAAACTGGAAGCTCTGAAACAAACGTCAACAAACACAGATTGGCCGTGTGGAGGCTTGGCGAGCGCCGTTTTGCGTGCGGTCTCGCGCTGCTGGCTTTGCGGCCCGGTAGCGCTCAATAAAAGGGGTGAAAGCCGTAGCCGGCGTCATTCACATCGCCGGCTCCAAAGCGTACACAACATATCACGGTCTGCCAAGTCTTACTCCTCGTCGTTGCTGTCGCTGCTGTTCCAGTCTATTACCATGTCTGACGCTGCTCCCGCTCAGGTCAAGAAGGCCACCAAGCCCAAGAAGCCTGCCAAGCCTGCACTGCACCCCAAGTACAACGTCATGATCGCCGCTGCCGTCAGCTCCTTGAAGGAACGGGTGGTTCCTCCCGCCAGGCCATCCTCAAGTACATCATGGCCAACTACAAGGTGGCATCGAGGTGACCAAGATCAACGCCCGTCTCAAAACCTCCCTGAAGGCTGGGGTCAAGGCCGGCACCCTCAAGCAGGCTAAGGGCACCGAGCCTCGGGTCCTTCCGTCTGGGAGAGAAAAAGGTGGCCGCCAAAGCCAAGAAGCCCAAGGCCAAGGCTGCCAAGAAGCCAGCAGCCAAGAAGGCCACCAAGTCCCCCAAGAAAGCGGCCGCCAAGAAGCCCAAGACTGTGGCCAAGAAGGCAGCCAAGCCCAAGGTGGCCAAGTCTCCAGCCAAGAAGGCAGCCAAGCCCAAGAAGGTGGCCAAATCTCCAGTCAAGAAGGCGGCCAAGCCCAAGAAGCGCAAGACCCCCAAGACGGCAGTTGCCAAGAAGTTAACGTTTTCATCTTGTCGCTGTCCATAGCCTTCGGGCCACACGTCTTCCCAAGTGGGATGGCCAAGAAGGCAGCTGCCAAGTTCATCTTTTCTCTGTCCATCGTCTTCATAATTGGCCTTCGGGCCACACGTCTTCCCAAGTGGGATGGACGTCTCGTTGCACACGGTTGATCTTTGTGTTCTGTCCTTGGTCCTTCATGTGTCGTGGTTCTGTCTTTGGTCCTCAAGTGTCGTAGTTCTGTCCTTCGTCACTAGTTTTACTGCATCCCTGGGCGACTACCCCCCCCCCCCCCCCCCCCCCCCCCCCCCCGTCTCATTTAAAAAAAAAAAAAATTATCCGCGAGTGTTCAAATCCTGTAAGGTGTTTCGCAAAAGGTTCATTATAAACATACACGGCTAAACAAAGTTAGCGAGACAATTCGGGACGTGTCGCATAGGATTTCCTTAGCAAATTGTGTAATAGTGTGTAAGCCGAGGGGTGTGTGTGTGTGTGTGTGCGCGCGCACGCGTTTAGAATGATAACGAAAGTACTTCCTGTTTAGACTGTCGATGACACTTTTCTGACAAAGCTCTTTACATATTTTGTTTGCGCTGCATAGAGAAGCAGTGACTACTATGTACTGTGGGGAAACTAGTTAATTTCCTGTTTCTGCAATGGGTAATGGCAGGATGCTGTTCGCTTTCGGAGTACATTGAGCTCGGGTGATTTGAAAAATATTTCAACGTTGTGTTCTGTTCTTTATGATCTACAACAAATTAACAATAGGTCTCACGGGATCACATCCATAATCTTTTAGTTTACACTGGCTTTCACTGCATCTGGGAGTCACAACTCTTCTCTTCTGAAGGTGCACTTTGTGGAAAAACAAAACACAGTAACAACAACAAAACAAACAAAAAAGACACCAAAAAAAGTTAACCCTTCAAGATAATTATACGCGTGACTGGGAAAGTGAGTTAGAGCGATGCACTAAACCTTTTTTTGTACGCAAATTTTAAGACATGATGGGCAAGAACAGAACATTACGCGGTGACCAGTTTTGTTCATTTTTACCTTCAATTCGTTTCCGATGCACTTGAAGAGTTAAAGGGAATATAGCTCCCAATGAAAATTGCATGTGTAAAAATTGTGACATAACTGCTCTTGGAGACGAATTCCATTTTATTCTCGAATGTCCTACAATACTTGAATCTTAGAAAGAAACAAAAATCAACCCAAGAAGCGTGTCCTCCCCAAATCAACGTTCAATCTTTACAGTTTCTTGTCAGCTGGTAAAAAAACACCAGCTAAAAATTCCCAAGATTCAGCCATGTCAGTAAAAGTACATTCAAATTTATGGTCGATTATTTGCTGGTTTGTTTTTTTATTAATAAAAATTTAATTGTCTATTTAGTTCTTTAAAAAAAAAATCACATCCTTACATATCCATGTAAATATATAAGCTTTTCCTTTAACTAACACACACACACACACACACACACACACACACACACACACACACACCGGGGTGTGTGTGTGTGTGTGTGTGTGTGTGCGCGCGCACGCATACGTGTGTATGTGTGTGCGCGTGTGTGTGTATATGTGTGTGTGTGTGTGTGTGTGCGACAGAGAGAAAACATACATGCGCACGCTGTGTGTGTGTGTGTGTGTGTGTGTGTGTGGTGTGTGTGTGTGTGTGTGTGTGTGTGTGAGACAGAGAGAAAACATACGTGCGCACGGTGTGTGCGCGCGTGCGTGCGTGTGTGTGTGTGTGTGTGTGTGTGTGTGTGTGTGTGTGTGTGTGTGTGTGTGTGTGCGTGCATACGCGCGCCCGTGTGTGTGTGTGTGTCTGCATGCGTGCGCTCGCTTATGTGGGCGGGCATTTAAGCACTCGCACACTC
Organism: Conus ventricosus; assembly: GCA_018398815.1. Taxonomy (NCBI): domain Eukaryota; kingdom Metazoa; phylum Mollusca; class Gastropoda; order Neogastropoda; family Conidae; genus Conus; species Conus ventricosus. The sequence continues at coordinate 5,316,412 of CM031612.1, read as the reverse complement.
TCGTGTGTGTGTGTGTGTGTGTGTGTGTGTGTGTGTGTGTGTGTGTGTGTGTGTGTGTGTGTGTGTGTGTGTGAGAGAGAGAGAGAGAGAGAGAGAGAGAGAGAGAGAGAGAGAGAGAGAGAGAGACCGATGCACCTTTAGGTTCAAACAAAGTACTTCTCTGCTGATTTGCATATTCCTCGATTTTGCACATTAGAAAACAAGTAAACTAAACAAAAATACTAAACAAGTAGGGTAACTCTTGCTCCCATGATGAAATAAGGAGGGCTGTCGTTTTGAGTTGGTTCATTCTTTCATGCCTGACTGACTGTCACCGTGTGTGTGTGTGTGTGTGTGTGTGTGTGTGTGTGTGTGTGTGTGTGAGAGAGAGAGAGAGAGAGAGAGAGAGAGAGAGAGAGAGAGAGAGAGAGAGAGAGAGAGAGCGTGCACGCGCCAGCGCGCGTGTTTGGGTGCGTGGGAGAGGGGAGGGAGGTTTGCGCGCACGCTCGTGCACTGTACGTGTGTGTTTCGGTCGCGGTGTGTCAAGGAAATATTGCCTGTATCAGTTGAGGGTTAAAGAATAAGTTTCACAGCCTTTTTCATCCTGCTGTCAAAAAAAGGAAGGGGGGGGGGGCGAGAGAAAAAGAAAAAAAAGTAATAAAGAAAAAAAAGGAAGAACACACACACACACACACACACACACAATGCGTACATGAAAACCCGAAAACATTGTTTAAAAAAAACAAGATGCGAAGCATATAAACGTACTCCCAGTTTTCCAAACCGCTTGTAAATCGGCCAAGTGCTTTGTGAGATAAGAAATAAAGGCAAAATAACGGTTTTTAACGGTTATTTAGAAACCGGTATTTCAGTCCTCACTTGGATAAAGCCTGTGCACATACCAAATTTCATCCAAATCGGACAATATGTCAAGAATAACGGTTTTTAACGGTCAGATTTTGAAACACTACATGAAAGTGCCATTTGTGTGTGATAGCCTTTCTATATACAAAATTTCATTAAAACACACCAATATATAAAAAAAATAACGGTTTAAACGGTTATAACCGTTATACACTTTTGAAACCGGTATTTTAGTCCTCACTGGGCTAAAGCCTGTGTACATGTCAAATTTCATCCAAATCGGATAATATGTCAAGAATAACGGTTTTTAACGGTCAAATTTTGAAACACTATATAGAAGTGCCATTTGTGTGTGATAACCTTTATATATACCAAATTTAATTAAAAATCCACCTATATATAAGAAATAACGACAGAATAACGGTTTTTAACAGTTGCTTAATCCATTTCAACATTATATATCACTTAGCCTACATATGGACAGAGGCTCCGATTTGTCACAAGATCATCCAAACCGCTTATAAATTGGCCAAGTACTTTCTGAGATATTCCATAAAGAAGAAAAAACCGTACGTTGCAGGCCGTTACAACCGTTAGTAACGGCTATAACGGGGCAAACTAAAACATCAGGCATCATCCGTGACCCATAATGAACATAACTGCTAATTTTCATAAAGGTCGGCCAAGTACTTTCTGAGATATTCCATAAAGAAGAAAAACCGTTACAGGCCGTTACAGCCGTTAGTAACGGCTATAACGGGGTAAACTAAAACATCGGGCATCATCCGTGACCCATAATGAACGTACCTGCTCATTTTTACAAAGATCGGCCGAGTACTTTCTGAGATATTCCGTAAAGAAGAAAAACCGTTACAGCCGTTAGTAACGGCTATAGCGGTAAACTAAAACATCGGGCATCATCCATTACCCATAATGAACATACCTACACATTTTAAGAAAGATCGGCCCAGTAGGTTTGTCTGGAGCGAGTGGAACACATTTTGACCACGGACACACACACACACAGCATTTCTTCGTTCCCATTCTAAAGTACTCCCTGTTCTATAAGAACTGGGAGTACAAAAATGAAAGCATGTAACTATTACGATCAAATACCATACAAGATAAGGTGCACCTGGATCTGAGAGAGAGAGAGAGAGAGAGAGAGAGAGAGAGAGAGAGAGAGAGAGAGAGAGAGAGAGACAGAGAGAGACAGAGAGAGACAGAGACAGAGAGAGAGAGAGAGAGAAATGATGATGATGATGATCATCATCATCATCATTGTGGTGAACATGAATGATGGTGATCATTTTTATTTCCAAGGGTAACAGATGAGCAAACATATGCAGTTTTTTTTGTTTTTTTATCATCCTGCCTTTGCCCTGGTGAGGGACTGAGCGTGAGTAGCAACTAATCATGATCAGCGATTAAAACTTATACAACTTTAAACAAACATAAATAATCTTGAAAAGTACAGAAAAATGCAGATTATGTTTTTCCATGAGAAGAGAGAGAGAGAGAGAGAGAGAGAGGAGAGAGAGAGAGAGGAGCAATCAAGCGAGCGAGCGAACGATCAATTTCCTATACAATCATTATTATAGGCCTACAGAAAATCCGTCGATCGCCGTCAAACTGTTCAAGGGACAAAACTCCATAGAGAGGGCAGTGCAATCGAGCAGCGGTTGTCTTACGTCTTGTCGCGGTCAAATTCGTTTGCTCAGTCAAATTCGTTGCTGGTATACAAGCTCGCCATGTTTGATCTGCTGACCCAGATTTCCCCCTTCCCTCCCCTTCCTTCCACTCCCTCTGTCACCCACCACTGTCAGGCACGAACACATCCCTTCACAATTAGCACACGCATCTATGATGTCTCTAGTCCTACCTAGTTGCTGGTGACGCTTAGTCCCTCGCCAAACAGAAACTTCTGGCACTGATATCCTTGTTTCCCATTGTTGGTCTTCGTGCCTGTGGCAGATTTTGGAATAGCAGGCGACCGCCTTTTCTGTTTGAAATTCTACCCGTACCTGTCCGACAATAACAGATGTTACAACCATCACACAAACAAATAATTATGTGTGAATGTCTATATTTCACTGTGTCATACTAGAGCACACGTGTGTCCACATCCACGCCAAATATTCCCCTCTCGTAGGCCTGTAACGTGAACTCGCCTTGTAACACACTGGCTGTAGGCCTGCAACCCGTCACGTTAAGAGCTATTTTCTCTCCTCCCCTTGAATGCAGTACCACCCAAAGCTGAAGAGCGACCAAATTATGACAATCTACGAATGTTTTGTTCAGTGACACATTTACACAGAAATCGCTAAAGGCGTGAACAAGCAATTTTTTTTTTTTTTTTTTTTTTTTTTTTTAGCGCTGTGCCTACGTGTTTAGCCTATTGTTTAAGTTTCATTCATCTAGGACTTTCGTCTATTTTTTCTCCTTTCGATCCTTCCTTTTTCCGTTCTGCCCTTTCTTTCCTTCTTTCCGTTTGTCTACCCGTTTTCTTCTTTCTCTGTTTCTACTTTCGATCGAGGTCCTACCCCCCCCCCCCCCCCCCCTTCTGTATTTACTTCGATTCCAGTTTTTTTTTTCTCTGTCTTTTTTTAAAATTTGTTTTGATTTCGATTTTATTCTTTTTACCCCTTTGCCGTTTTGATTTTTTTTTCAGTTGTCATTTTTTTTTAAATTTCATTTTATTTGTTTCTTTTTCGTGTTGCCTTTAAATTTTTTTTTTTTTTGGGTCATCGTTGTCTTTTCCTTTACACCCACCCCCTCCCTAGTGTGTAAAAGGATTGGGTGAGGGAAAGGCACTTTCAAATCCACACATCTGTTACAATGATATTTGTTTAACATCGAACAAGTCATTCAAGAATAACCACGAACACGTTTACTCGCTTTCGACGTGTGTTTTCATGTGGAGGGTGGTGAGCTGTCGCAGAGAAACAGATCGCCATTTCTCCTCACCCTCTTTCTTTGCTTTCTTCTACATGCACAATTCTCTCTCATTTCTTTCACATGTATCATTATCATTCTTCATCTCATTACTATAAAACATTGTTGTCACCATCAGTTTAATTACACACGCTTATTTATATATGTCTGTGTGCGCAGTCACAGTTGTACCACATTGATGAGTGTGAAATATAGTACAAAAGACATATGTAGGCGATGTTTACGGTTTCAAGATTGGATGAAATATCATCAGGTGGTGTAAGTGATGGAAACTTTCTTTTACAGTTTACACTTCCCTTCCCTTGTATAGTTTGCACATGTATAATCGTGCAACACATTTTTCAATTTTGTTCAACACATTAAAAAAAATAAATTATTCACATTGTCTTTCTCTCACCCTTTTTCTTCCACGGTTTTAGGTCATGATTGCATTGCTATTTGTTCAACACAATTTTTTTTTTTTTTTTTTTTTTTTAGGATTCGAATTAGCACATTTTGCTAGTTGCGTCTCATGGCGTCTTTTTTTATATTTTTTTTTTAAAGTGTCTTAACCCCACCGCTAACAGACATTCGTGAATTGTACTGAAATTTGAGATCTATGACGTTCACGTTCTTGTTGTTAAGTCATGTTCTGAACGTTCATTTCCCACAATCAAAGGTGAAACGAAAGCACACGCGCGCGCACACACACGCACACACAAATACGCACACGCACACATGCGTTTGCGCTTACGCGCACACACATACGCATGCGTGCATGCGCACATACATACACACATGTGCGCACATACACGCAGACACAAGGAACACACACACACGCGCTCGCGCACACACACAGGCACATGCCTATACGTCAATAGAGACAGGCATACACACATACATGTACACATACATGTGCAGATACGTGCGCGCAGGGGCATGCTCACACACACACACACACACACACACACGCACATGCACTTCTGCACACGCACGCACACACACACACACACTGTCACGTGGGTGAAGTCACGTGGTAATTGTTCAAGGGAAACGCTATGATCAATCCCAACTCAATCGCGCTAACCACACAAACATCAAATCCAAACACGGAAATACGAGTACAAAAAAACTGAAACTTTACTGTCGCAAAAAACATAGATGTTCACACCATGTTTACATACATATATAAGGACGGGTATACATTTATAACTCCAAAAGGGCTGTAAATAAATGGAAGGGACACACACACACACGCACACGCACACAATAATCGAATCTCTCTCCACATTCACGTCCCGGTCGGATTCTGGGTGGGGCCAGAAGGTAAGGTAGAGCCGGAATGCAATCAAAGGGGTCAAGGAAGATTTTTAAAAAAAAAACAGGAATGCTTGCCAAAATCTGATCCCTCAAAAATTAAAACAGGGATGATCAAGATTGCCAAGATGCAAATCAGCCTGTGGGATGAGACGGATTACGGTTCAGAAGGAGAAATGTTAGTACTGGATCATTAAATAAGAAAGGCCAAAACAAAGGGGAGCGTCTTGGGCAATACCCTAAGAATGGGGTAGTATACTGGGGAAGTTCAACTGCTAAGGACTGTAACTAAACATCCAACATTAATTTCACTCTTTTTAAACGCTAACAGACGAAGGAACAGTTGTTGTTGTTGTCGTACCCTGGCTAAAAGACTCCTGGGATCATCCGAACAGCCGAAGTATTTGAACACTATGGCACAAATGCATCAGCTGGGATGAGAACATTACGTGTGTGACCGTTTTTGATTACCCCCGCCCACATGGGCAGCCACACTCCGACTTCGGGGACGAAGGAACAGTTCATCACAGAAAGATTGATAAACAGTGCATGGTTAAACTTGGCGAGATAGGTAAACTAGAATCCTGCACACAAAAAAACGCACCATACAGCGGCAACAACCCTGGAAAGCAAGTATATGTGGAAATGCAAAACAAAACCATTCATATTAGGCAAACATAACTATAATAGAATTATAAAGCGCTCTGCTGACAAAACCGATTTAATGCCTGTCCTTTATCTCTGCAATAATTAAACGTGGATGCCAGACTTACGGACCGACCCCCCCAAAGCCTCAACCGTGACAGTCCTGCGCGGGTCCGGCGAAGGGAGAGCGCGTCCGCCCGTCGGATACACACCACGTCGCAGACAGGATAGCGTCCTTTCTCCTTCCAAGGAGATACAGTTACACACAACGACGAGGACACGAAGGTTCGAGGGTGAAGGTGAGATGCACTCAACCCAGGCACCCAGGTGTGGCGGCCGTCCAACACCGGTAGAGCAGTGGCACCAGCGACCCCCGAAGCTGTAGGGGTAGAGAGTGGGGTCGCCGGCGCAACACAAGATGAAGAGATCAGGATGAAGGTCCTCTCTCCAAAGATGGTGCACGGCGGACTGGTGGCGTCCTCGTTCCGACCCCGGGCGAGGAGTCCTTGCGGGTTCCCGGGAAGGGGCAAGGAGGAGAAAGGGCTGAAGACTGGAGAGGAAAGGGGAGGGATGATGTGGGCGACGAAGAAATGGAGGCAGCGGGGTCAAGCCGCGGTCGCAGCAGCAGCTGTGGTACCGATGGCGGCAACAGCAGAAACCGGAAAGACGGCGAGACCGGCCACAGATGCAAGGTCGGCGGCAGCAGCAGCGGCACACAGGTAAGTCAGCCACTGGTGAGGGAAAGGAGGAAAAAACCAACAAGAGGAAGAAGAGGAAGTCCTGGAAAACACACAAAAGATGGTTTCCCATATAAACAGGTGCAAAGCAAAAACCCGTAAGCAGACATCCATTACAGAGAGTAACAAGGACAGGCACGGAATGCACTGGCAGAGCGCTTGCTAATTTCAGTTCTCAAATATATTAAATACAAAATTTCCCCGGTTCAGACACTTTGCCTACATACACATACCCAATAAACGTTCACAACCGTTTATGTCAAACACCCCGGGGTTGGCTCTCTTGAGCTAAAAAAAACAACGAATCATCTCCCTCGGGACAACTCTTTTTTCCGGAAACAAAAGCCGGAAGCATTAACAGCGCCACATAAACTTATGGGCGCCCTAAATATTTACAAGAATGACAACAAAAATGGGAAAGAAAAGCCTAAGTCCTGAACAAGCGCATTAACAAGTGACGACCACCAACACACAAAACACGTGGGGCAAGACACATGACCCGGAATGTGGTACAGGCACGCGACAACACACAGAACACAACACCACTACATAATATTATTTGGAGGGGAAAATGAATAACACGCCCTACTGCTGTAAATGTAAAAAAAAAAAAGGCCTAGAAGTAAATGAATAATTAAAAGTTGGTATAAACGAAATGGTAATAAAATGATAAACGAAAATAATACTCAAACACAACAAAATAAATAATGAAAGAATTAAAGTAATAGCTGGGAGGAAAACCAATTCATTAAAATAGATTTGGAAATAAATAAATAATAAAAGAAAAATAGATATGAACTAACTACGCAACATACTCACCAGCAAGACTTGTGAACGGGACTCCCTGAGGAGCTGGAATAGCAAGCCCTGCACGGCTCGTATCTGAACCCTGGTCAGGGCCTAAAAGTTTAGAAAAACAGGCTTCTGCCTCTAAGTGAATACGGGGATTCACGACTGTGATACTGATCACAGGAATACTACAAAAAGGGTAACTGGGTATGGAGTACTACGGTTTGGTTCAACCCAAAGGTAAAAAACCTGATGCCGAGAGTCGGAAGATATGGATCTCCCAAAAAAAATGAAACGCAGTTTCCCTCAAAGGCGAAACGGTGGTGGCTCCCCGAGGGATATGGATCCCTCACAAAAAATACAGTTACCAGAAAAGACTGCAAGCATAAGGCTTGCACGACACGTTGTCCTCACTCCCACTATCCCACCCCCACCTCGACTGCCCCGGTCGGCTTCCAAAAAAAAAACACCCTGATTGGCAGGTGAGAGGAAGCTCACTCAGCCAACGTTTAACCCCCCGTGCAACCCGAGTCCACATGGAAAACACATGACAATGCAGGATGGAAGGGGGTTGCAGAGAGTTTAAAAGGTAAAGTAAAAACTAAGTTGTTTTTTTTTATAGACACATGACACTCTGCTTAAGGTTATCCTTGAACAAAACTAACCCCCTACACAAATTCTTCCCTCTAGACAAACGGACCTTGAACATGACAGTTGGAAGAAACATGCAGTGCGTGACACACACACACACACACACACACACACACACACACAAGCGCGCACTTGTACGTACACACACACACTCATGCACAGACATACACACATGCACACGCATACACACATCATAGTCAAATGCACATGCGCTCGTGCACTGCATACACACACACACACACACACACACACACACACACACACACACACACACACACACCATGTGCCTACACACACATACACACACGTGTACACTCACCACACACACTTACAATGACAACAATGGCACAGCCAATGTCAGGTGCATCATGGTCTGACCAGCGGGTCAGGCTCATACGAAGGTCAGACATCTGCTAAGTCGCAGCCACGAGACCCTCTTCATAATTTCATCATAGTTATTAATTCATTTACCCATCAGCTTTAAATCATGCGCAGTGGGGTCTCAAAACTTGGTGGATGTGGTGCAGCGTATATGGACAAGTCCATTCGGAGTGACACCGCCTTGATGAAACTGAAACTGAATAGGCTGAGGAGCCTACAAATCTCCTGGCTCCAACCTCTATGGCGAGAACCTGGGCCGGGAAGCCAGATTCCCTCAAGCTGCTGGCTAGACTGGCATACGCCTCAGTCTTGTAGATGTGAGCTTTGCGCCATTCTGTTTTCGTATGGCAAGGTGAGTTCGATCAGGATCATTTGTTGTGATATATCTGAGTGGAAAACAATATTCAGTCTCACGCCGCTCTTCGCTAGTAGAAAGAAACTCGTGGAGAGCGCGGCAGCAGAGAGTCCTCAGAAGAGAAGCCCCCTTCAAGCAAGTGTTTCGGCCCTTATCTCCTGACACTCTAGGGGGTTGGGCCACACCCGGTTCATGACTCCGGATGTCCCTCTGCTGCCCCTTTTTTTTCCCCCCATCTTGGGACGAGCCATGGCTGGGATTCGAACCCATGACCCTCTGGACATGCTCATTTTCTCCTTAATGACTCGCGCTTTAACCACTGAGCCACAGGACACCTGATATTTGTAGGAAATTAAGCCTTATGAAGTTCACTTTTGTTCCTCCTTGACCAGATCCAGCTTGAACACCTCTCTGCCGCTTCTGCCATTGCTTTCAGGGCTCTGGTTTTTTCCTTCCCTGCAACTGAGAGCTGTTTCATGAGGCTGTATGCAGACGTTCCTACAAATCCCCTAGCTCCAATTTCTGCAGTGAGGACTTTGACCTGATAGCCTTCTCTCCTCAGGCTGTTTGCCAGATCAGCATACTTTTCAGTCTTGTAGATTTGAGCTGCCTCCATTCTGTTCTCATATGGCACTGTGAGCTCGATCATGATCAGCTGCTTGGTTGACTTAGAGTGGACTACTATGTCTGGTCTCATGCCACTCTTGCTGATGATCTCTGGGTGACTCTTCCATTCTGGGAGGTCTGCAGTGCACTCCCAGTCATCTGCCCCATCCAGCAGACTCTGCCTGCATGTTTCGAGTGGCACTGTTGTTCTTGGCCATGATTTGCTGCCTCCTGCCGTGAAGAATGTTGCGGGTGCTTTTGGATCCTGATTCTCCCTTTTGTGGTGTTGGTACTAGCCCAGACTACTTGTACAATTTCTTTGAGCACTTGGTTGTGCCTCCATGTGTACCTTCCTTGAGCCAGGGCTACTTTACATGAGCTTAGAACATGCTCCACTGTTTGTTTTTCATGGCAGAGGGGGCATGCAGGATCGTCTGTTTTCCCCCACTTCACCAGGTTTGCATTTGAGGGCAGAAGGTCATATGCAGATCTGAGAATGAAGCTGATCCTGAGAGGGGCCATGTGCCAAATGTCATTCCAAGTTAGACTTCTTTGGAGTGCATTCTCCCACGTTGTCCATTGCCCTTGCTGGCTCTGCTGGACTGCTTTTTGAAGTCTTTTTTGGTCTTCTTCTTTTCTCATCTCCTGAATCATCATGTCTCTTTTGGCTTTTCCTTTGGCCTTTGACCACCATTCAGTTTTGGTCACCCCCAGTCCTTGTCTGTTGGTCTGTGTGTGTCCTGTTATTTCTCTGATCTTGAGACTTTCTTTTGCAGAATCCATCGCCTCTTGAACTTTCCATTTTCTGCCTGTCTTTAGCTGGGGCTTGATTGCGTCTACCACCTTGTCTCCTGAGTCCTCCAGCATGCTTTGAAGTCTGATCTTCCCTGCTTTGTATTCCTCCAGGATGGATTTCAGTGGTAGTTTGAGCTTTGCTTGGCGACAGTAGAGCGCGATGTCAGTCAGACAGGGTGGGACACCAAGCCATTTCCTTGTGAACTTGTTGATTTTGGCTTCCATTGCCTCCACTGTGCTGGTGCAGATGTCGTATATCATCAGAGGCCATAGGAGCTTTGGTATCAGCATGAACTGCAGACACCAGACCTTTGTATTTGCCAGGGAGCCCACACTGGTCAATGGTCTCCAAGCCTTCTTCCGCCATCTGCTTGGTTTCTTTTGCTCTTTGTGTGTCTTTCAGCGTATCATCATACCATTTCCAAGGCTCTTGACTGGTTCTTCTGTGACTGTTGGAATGGCCTGGTTGGCAACACTGAAGACCACAGATTCGGCCACTTTTCCTTTCCTCAGTGAGAGACTCCGTGATTTCTTGGGCTTGAACTTCATTCTGGATGAGCAATTATGTCGTCCAGCCTCTCCAGCACATGACGTGTCTCGTCTTCTCTGGATGAAATCACTGTAGTGTCATCCATGAAGGCCTTGAGAGGAGGCATCTTGTATCCATCGCCAAGGTCTGTTTGTCTCGCGTTGTTTGTTGCTGCTTTCAAGATGAGTTCCATTGCCAGCACGAACAGTATCGGGGAAATTGCACAGCCCATTGCAATGCCCACTTCCAAGTTGATCCAATCAGTTGTGTACTCCTTGGTAGAGAACCGCATTGAGAAGCCATTGAAGTACTTCTTGAGCATGTCGCGGATGTTCTTTGGCACATGGTACATCTCAAGAGCCAACTGTATCATCTCATGGGGCTCAGATCCATATGCGTTTGCCAGATCAAGCCACACTACGTCCAGGTCCCTCTTTTCTGTTTTTGCTTTTTGGATTGCGTCCCAGATCATTGTGGCGTGTTCTACACAGCCAGCCACGCTTGGGATGCCACCTTTCTGGACTGACACATCCAAGTACTTGTTTTCCATCAGGTACTTGGTCAGCCTTGCTGCCATGACAGAGAAGAAGATTTTCCCTTCGACGTTCAGTAGTGATATTGGCCTGAACTGGCTGATGTCACTTGAGTTTTGCTCTTTGGGGATGTACACACCATCTGCCGTCATCCACTGGCCGCTGATCTTCTGGTTTCTCCAAGCCGATCGCAGCAGCCTGTGGAGCCACTCCAGCACCTTGGGACATTTCTTGTAAAGCTGGTAAGGTATTCCGTTTGGCCCTGGTGATGATTTGGCTCTGGCTTTGTCGACCACCTTCTTGATTTCCGCCAACGTTGGTGGCTTGCCATTGAAACTGTTCCTCAGGGTTGGTTGGCCACACCAGACCTTGAATGTCGAGTGGTGCTTTGCTCTGTGAGTCAGAGTATGTTTTCCTCAGATGCTGCTCAAGAACTCCTTTGTCCACACTTAGGGTCCCAGATTTTGGCTGCTCAAACAGTGTTCTGGCAAACTGGAAGGGGTCTCTGAAGAAGCGCTCTTGTGTCTTCTTCTTTTTGCTCTTCCTCTTCCTCGCAGATTCCGCTTTGCTGAGGGCGCTGTGTTTTTCTTTCAGGTCTTCCCACAGTTTTTCCAAGCCTTGTTTTTCAGCTGGCAGTGCGGTCTTCATTTGCTTCTTGAGGTTGTTCTTTTGGACTCTGATCTTGTCCATCTTTTCTTGGCGTCTGGATTTCTTTGGAGGTGTTTTCTCTTTGGGTAGTTTTACTCCATAGGCGTCTCTACATGTGGCATACACAATGTCCCCATATGTGGCTAGTTTGTGTTCCAGGGTGCTTTTCCCTATCAGTGCATCGAGTCTTTGGACGATTTTTGCATCCAGTTTCTCCCAATCTTCAGTTTCGTTTGCTCGTGGCAGGTTGAGTTTCAGGCGCCTGGCATCGAGGCCTGTGCAAATTCCTCATCCGAACCAACAGCGTGGATGTCCTTGGCACTGTGGTTTAAATCCTGGCCTTGGTCTTCCGACGTCTTATCTGCTGATGCAGTGCGCTGCTGCTCATTCAGATGAGTCTTCACACATCCCATCTTTGTTCTGTGGATCTTCATGCCACGGGTGGTAGCGAAACGCTTTCCACAGACACATGGATATTCCACTTGGTCCATGTTCATAGTCCGTTTGGGATTTGCAGTCGTGATTGGTTGAGCACCGATGGATTCATCATTCTCTCCCCCCTTTCGGTGAATCCTGGGAGCATCTTTTCCTTTTGTACTTAGTAGCCACATGTTTAAGGCAAAGTGGGGAGTCAGCCCATCTACAGACAGTCGGACTTGACAGCTGCTGGTCGGGCAGTTTGTTGAACATGGCACAAGAACATGACAAAACTCGCACTTTTTTATGTTATTTTATTTTACTTTTTAACATGCGCGCTGGTGACCTACTCGCTATATAGTCTTTGGATGGTTCTCCCATTGTGGAAGATCTACTGTGCATTCCCAGTCATCTGCTCCATCTGGTTCACCCAGCTTCCATGTTCTTGATATCACAGCTGTTCCAGGTTATGATTTGTGGCCTTCTGTCGTATAGAACTTCGTTGCTGGAGCCTTTGAGAGAGAGAGAGAGAGAGAGGAGAGAGAGAGAGAGAGAGAGAGAGAGGAGAGAGAGAGAGAGAGAGAGAGAGAGAGAGAGAGAGAGAGAGAGATCTACGCGCGCACGTGCGTGTGGTATCCTCAGGTCGGTGTCCATTCCTGTAATTCGCTGAGGTCAGAGTAAAAGGTGAGATAGTTTTGCTGGCAGGTGACAGGTCTGTAAAGGAGACAGTCATCTACAGACAGTCGGACTTGACAGCTGCTGGTCGGGCAGTTTGTTGAACATGGCACAAGAACATGACAAAACTCGCACTTTTTTATGTTATTTTATTTTACTTTTTAACATGCGCGCTGGTGACCTACTCGTTTTTGAGTGAACCAGTATTTTAGGAAGAAGAAGAAGAACTGAGTGAACCAGTATTTTAGGAAGAAGAAGAAGAACTGAGTGAACCAGTATTTTAGGAAGAAGAAGAACTTAGCACATTGTCTTATGGTACGCCGGAGTCTGCAGTCATTTCAGTCGACTCCTCGACTTTGGAGTGAGGGCTTTTATTACGAGGAAGTGTCCGACATGGCCATATCTGGTCGTTTCCCTATTTCAAAATTCTCGCAGATGTGATAAAAAATTGGCGACCAGTTGTACTCACAGGGAAATGATATGGATGCAGCCGTTTCCGAGCATATCAGATGTTGTCTTGTGAAATGCGTCTCCTGTCACGCTGATTTCAAAATACCCCTTGCTCACTGAAGCCTCTTCCCACATTCCTCCCCACCCCTTTTCTCCTCCCCTCCTCGTGTTCCTTATCAGGCGAACAGATGATCACTAAATATAATTATAGTACTCACTCACATCCACCCGCGTCGCAAACTTTGAAACAGACTATAGAGAGGGCGTCGAGTGAAAACAACAGTTGCCTCCCCTCGGTAACCGGCACGACGCGCGCTCACTATGACTGTCCCCCCAGTTCACTAGTGTGTGGGCTAGCAACATGGCGAGCAGACCGTCGCCCAACAGATCGGATGGTGCTCAGCTGTTAGACGATGGATTGCTTTCCTTCTCGGATATATTAAGATTCTTCAGCAATCCCATCAACGAGGAGCAAGCATGGGCTGTGTGCTATCAGTGTGCTCAATGTTATCTTCGCGAACAGTCTCAGGAAAAGTACCAGGATTTATTCGAATATGGATTAAAGAGTGTGTGTTTGAATCGTGAAGGGGAGGTTCACATAAGGTCGGGTGGACCTAATGGTTCTGGAAAAGGACCTCCAGGAGGTAAGGCGTCAGTGGCGCATCACATTTTGTTGTTGTTGAAAACTGTACATGATGTAACTTCTTGAATTCTACGTGCAATTGCTTGTCGTCACCATCCGCGCAATAGAATTTCGTATTCTGACTGTTCACACTTTCGATTTTGTTAGACCTCAAGTATAGGCCTACTGTAGCATTGACTGTCAGTGTATAATACGTTCAATGTTGCCTACTTCTGCCTTTCCTTCGGCTTGCCTTAAGGCTTACACATGTTTTGATGTGAAACAGATTGACGACCTATTTATGGTTTAAACAGGTGTTACATTACATGTAAATTTATACAGAAATCGGGTAGGCCTACACACGGATAGGCTTTAGGTTTATAGTCAGTTGAAATGATTAATTAAACTGTGCTGCCGAATTCTCTTTCTTTTATTCCCCCTCCGCCCCCCCCCCCCCCCCCTCGTGTTTTTTCCCAATCGATTTTATTTTTGGTTGTTGTTTTAGCAGAATTACGCAAAGGTAGTTCGTGAATAATACAAGTCACAACTAGAAGAGAACAGATTTAGTCTTGTTGAAGTCCTGAGTTGGAACTCACAACAGGAGTTAATTAGAGGAAGGGGAGGGGGGGGGGGGGGGGGGGGGTGTATTTGAAAATGCTAACTTTGGCATGTAGACAATTTGTTTATGATAAAAGATATTTAATGGAGACAGTATATAACAAATTTTAATTAAGACTCACATAAAAAAGATCATGTGTGCATGTGTGTGTGTGTACACGTGTGTGTGTGTGTGTGTGTGTGTGTGTGTGTGTTTGTGTGTGTGTGTGTGTGTGTGTGTGTGTGTGTGTGTGTGTGTGTCACACAGTGTGTACATGTGTGTGTGTGTGTTTGTGGTGTGTGTGTGTGTGTGTGTGTGTGTGTGTGTGTGTATAGTGAGTGAGTGGATTATGTGTGTGTGTGTGTTTGAATGCCTAAAGTTAGAATGGAACTAACAGGAGTTGAAAGTAAGTGACAAAGTCAGTGTTTATTTGTAGAGCTAGAATAAAAGTAGAATAGATTTTTGTTGAAAATAAACAAGCTTACTGTTAAACAAAGATTCATTTCTGGTGCACATAGATGTGTGTTTGTTAGTCTCTGTGTGTGTGTTTGTGTCTGTATGTGTGTGTGTGTGTCTGTATGTGTGTGTGTGTGTGTGTGTGTGTGTGTGTGTGTGTGTGTGTGTGTGTGTGCGTTCGTGCGTGCGTGTGTATATATGTGTGTGTGTGTGTGTGTGTGCATGTGCGCGCTTTCATACAGATGGTAAATATCAGGACAGTTAATTAGTTCTGCTCCGAGTCTAGTGGAATGCTGCAGTGTGCTGTGTGTATGCAGGCGAGAGTAATTGCTGTTACGGCATTAGTGTAATGCCTGGCAAATAGGCCTAATTTACAACTAATAATGTAGACGTGGTGTCCAGTGTGCAGCAGAACAGACGGCAGCGGAACTTGGCAGAAAGGCTTGTTTTTGTGACTCACTTTATGATCAAGTGACTGACTTGGTTTTTTTTTGTATTCAGAAACTGTTGGTCAACTGGTGCAACCTCCCCAATGCCCGGTCCCCCCCCCCCCTTCTTCCTCCCCCTTCTCCCCTCATCTCATCCCCTGTCCCTCAGTTTCACCTGTTTCCCTTCCACCCATTATATACAGATTGTATTTTCAGAACTCGCTTGTTCAGAATCTGTACACAGTGTGTGAGTGTGTGTGTGTGTGTGTGTGTGTGTGTGTGTGAGTGTGTGTGTGTGTGTGTGTTAGGTCTTCAATTTAACGTCTATACACATTATGTGTGTGTGTGTGTGTGTGTGTGTGTTTTGTGAGTGAGTGTATGTGTGTGTGTGTGTGTGTGTGTGTGGTGTGTGTGTGTGTGTTGTGTTTTGTGGGAGTGAGTATATATATGTTTGTGCATGTGTCATGCGTGAGAGAGAGAGAGAGAGAGAGAGAGAGAGAGAGAGAGAGAGAGAGAGAGAGAGAGAGAGAGAGAATATGATTACTCCTATTCCTAATATAAAAATGGTGACATAATTAGTTTCTGTTATTATTGTTCAAAGAACAAATATGGGCATTGCTGCAAATGGCTGTAAGTGTAACACATCACTACACTATTCTTACTAATCGTGATGTCATCATGTTTAAAAATAAGTGGATGTCACATACATGTATGCACAGTACAGGTTTGCATGTTTGCCAGTTTTCACACACACTCACACACACACACACACACACACACACACACACACACACACACACACACACACACACACACAGAGAAAGATTGAGAGGGAATTCAAAGAGAGAGAGAGAGAGAAGAGAGAGAGAGAGAGAGAGAGAGAGAGAGAGAGATTCATGACTATGTATTTAAAAGCATTGTAAGTTTGGAGACTGGGCTATTGGTCCAATGAAGACTCAGCCAAGAAAGCACCTGGATGAAACACAGAGCAGCCAGCACACTGAGAGTGGTGGTGATGATCTGGATCAACAATTCACAGAGATTTTTCACTCAGATTTTCTTGACCTTAAACTAGTAGGACACCTTTCGATCAGAAGAGGAGAGCGCTTTTGAATGTGGACCCCTGGACCCAATTTTTGACCACTTGCTTTTCTTAACCGTATACTTTAAAAAATTTTTTTTTTTAAAACTCTATACAGTTTTGCTTGTCATTGACCTGATGATTGTCAGTTTGTTCAGTGATGGAGTACATGCTTTGACAGTGATTGTCAGTTTGTTCAGTGATGGAGTACATGCTTTGACAGTGATTGTCAGTTTGTTCATTGATGGAGTACATGCTGTGACAGTGATTGTCAGTTTGTTCAGTGATGGAGTACATGCTGTGACAGTGATTGTCAGTTTGTTCAGTGATGGAGTACATGCTGTGACAGTGATTGTCAGTTTGTTCAGTGATGGAGTACATGCTTTGACAGTGATTGTCGGTTTGTTCAGTGATGGAGTACATGCTGTGACAGTGATTGTCAGTTTGTTCAGTGATGGAGTACATGCTTTGACAGTGATTGTCGGTTTGTTCAGTGATGGAGTACATGCTGTGACAGTGATTGTCAGTTTGTTCAGTGATGGAGTACATGCTTTGACAGTGATTGTTGGTTTGTTCAGTGATGGAGTACATGCTGTGACAGTGATTGTCAGTTTGTTCAGTGATGGAGTACACATGCTTTGACAGTGATTGTCAGTTTGTTCAGTGATGGAGTACATGCTTTGACAGTGATTGTCGGTTTGTTCAGTGATGGAGTACATGCTGTGACAGTGATTGTCAGTTTGTTCAGTGATGGAGTACACATGCTTTGACAGTGATTGTCAGTTTGTTTAGTGATGGAGTACATGCTTTGACAGTGATTCTTTTTTTGTCCTTTGGTGCAACAGTTCAGTTTGATTTCTCCTAACACAGTGTATCACTTTTAAAAGTAATCTTTCTGTTTCCATGGAAAGTTACCATACATATATATTGTCTACCAGCTGAAGCACAGTGCTGATCAGGATTTTTTTTGTCTCAGTGTTTTCATATTGTGAGTGTTTTCTATATAATTTGTGCATTCTCAATGATGTGCAATAAAACAAACTTGTGTTCTCAGTATGGTTATCATTCGTTCTGATTGAACTTAGAAAAGCAGTAGATTTCAAGTTCCTTAATCCTTGAGAATGAGATTGAGACAGGAGTGGTTTTAGATCATTTTTGCAACAGTTGAGATTTTAGATTTTTTGTGTGTGCAGTGAGATTTTAGATCATTTATTTTTTGCAATAGTAGAGATTTTAGATACTGTGAAAAAGTAGTGCAAGAATTGTGATTTCCATTTTACCCAGAATATTTGATTCAAGAAAAAAAAAGTGGTTATGAAAATGACAAATGTTTTTGATCAAATCAGTGCCTTGCTCTGGATCTATATGAAGTTGAGCTAAATCAGACACAGCCGTCAGTGTACAATAAAATATGTAACCTCATCTGCTATTATTATTACGGACTTTACAGTGTGAGTATGTGATAATACTAAGGGAATCTTTCGCGCCAGCATGTCTGCAACTTATGGCTCATAATTGATAATTCAGAACATTTAGTACGGCACTGGGAAAGGGACTTCCTATTCAAGGGAAGTAGCTCTCAGTCTCACGGTCTTTCCACACCATGGCACCAAAGGAAAAAAAAAAATGAAAATCTGAATTTGCTGCCAGGTCAGTTTATACTTAAGTTATTGACAGCTCTTAAGCTAAATTGTTTGAAGTCTAGTAAATGAAGATTTCTCACGTGGAGTCCAATCTTTTAGCTCCCCCCTCACATCCCCCCCCCCCCCCCGCCCCAACCTTGTGTTCTCTCTACAGAGTTTCATTCACTAGAAAGAAAGGTAGGGTGGCTGGGGAGGGAGAAGGGGGGAAGGGGGGGGGGGGCTCTAAAATAGGACTTTGCTTAGAGTCTGCAAACTTGTTCTAGATGGTCACACACAGGGACAAAGAGAATAGTCACCAGCTGTGCAGTCCAGCCACATCATTATGTAAAGTTCATGCCGTCTGTATAACTGTTCAATTAAGCCAGTGAAATGAGGTTCTTTTAAGTGTCATCAACTCTTACGCTGTATAATAAGATGTCAGTTTGAAATCTTTTGATGCTTTAATTTATGTGTCACCTGCGAGAAACATTGCCCACTGCTGCATTAATAGTTTTCTTGTTAATTGAAAGTGCTGGAGTAGACACACGCACAGACACACACTCATACATGCATGCGCACACACTTATGCATGCGTGTGCACACACACACACATGCATAACACACACATACACATGTGATACAGACACACACACGTATACTCTCACTGACTGACTGACTGACACACACACACATGTGCACAAACATACACACACACACACACACGCAGATGAACACACAGACACACACACACACACACACACACACACACACACACACACACACACACACACACACACACACATATAATGTGCACACACATACACAGACATACAGACAGAAAACACACACACATGCACACACACACGCACACACACACACACACACACACACACACACACACACACACACACACACACACACATGCAACATGTGTGTGTGTGTGTGTGTTAGGTCTTTTAAATTGAAGACCTAACACACACACACACACACATATGCAAACACACATGTGCGCACACATGCACAGACATACAGACAGAAAACACACACACATGCACACACAGTCACACACACACACACACACACACACACACACGCACGCACACACACACACACACACACACACACACACACACACACAGACACAGACACACACACACACACACACACACACACACACATGCAAGTTTACACACATATATGTGCACACACATACACAGACATACAGACAGAAAACACACACATGCACACACACACACACACACACACACACACACACACACACACACACACACACACACACACACACACACACAAAACACACAACACACACACGCACACGCACACGCACACACACAACACACACACACACACACACATTTATATGTATACACACACACACACACACACACACACACACACACACACACACACACACACACACAGACAGACACACAGACAGACGAAGAATTGCTGCCTGTGTGTGTCTGTCCGTCCGTCCATCCGTGGACAAAAGTGTTCCACTTGCTCCAGACAAAATTACTGGGCCGATCTATCTGAAAATTTGTAGACTTGTTCAGTATGTGTCACGGATGATGCCCGATGTGTTATTTTACCATCATGGCCATTACTAATGGCCATAACGGCCCATAACGGTTTTCCTTCTTTATTGAATATCTCAGAAAGTACTTGGCCGATCTCTCTGAAAATTTTGGGTCAAGGATCATGCCCAATGAGTTATTTTACCGTTATAGCCATTACTAACGGCTATAACGGCCCATAATGGTTTCTGGATTCGACATTAGAACAGTAGACTCAGAATCAAAGACTTACTTTGAGAATATTTCGACAGGGTCGCCCTGCCTTCTTCACCAGGCCTGGCTGCCATTTAACAGCAACAGTGAGCTGAAGAAGACAGGGCGACCCTGTCGAAATATTCTCAAAGTAAGTCTTTGATTCTGAGTCGAAATACTTTTCTAAGGCCCATAACAGTTTTCTTCTTTAAACTAAAAATCTCACAAAGTACTTGGCCGATCTTTCTGAAAATTTGTGTTTGGAGTTAAAACTGTAACTAAAAGCTGTCTGTGTTTGGTCTCATCTCGATCTCTTTCCCTGTCTCTGTTTTTTTCTTCTTCAGGTACAGCTAATGTTAATGTCGTAATGTTAGTTAATACAGTACTTGTGACAGTGCCACTGTTAGTGTTACAGTTAGCAACAGTGCTACTGTGAGTGTTAAAATACAGTACTAGCAACAGTGCTACTGGGAGTGTTAAAATACAGTACTAGCAACAGTGCTGCTGGGAGTGTTAAAATACAGTACTAGCAACAGTGCTACTGTGAGTGTTACAGTTAGCAACAGTGCTACTGTGAGTGTTACAAATACAGCACTAG
The DNA here is from genome assembly GCA_018398815.1 of Conus ventricosus. Classification (NCBI taxonomy): domain Eukaryota; kingdom Metazoa; phylum Mollusca; class Gastropoda; order Neogastropoda; family Conidae; genus Conus; species Conus ventricosus. The sequence goes on along the minus strand of CM031612.1, from coordinate 5,295,912 downwards.
CAACAGTGCTACTGTCAGTGTTACA
>CM031612.1:5273387-5278387 GCA_018398815.1 Conus ventricosus | reverse complement strand
TCGGTTGGGGGTAGCCTGGATCGTATTTGGGGCAAAGGGTGTGTGTGTGTGTGTGTGTGTGTGTGTGTTTGTGTGTGTGTGTGTGTATATAATATGTGTGTGTGTTTGTGTGTGTGTGCATGTGTGTGTGTGCATGTGTGTGTGTTTGTGAGCGTGTGTGTTTGTGCATATATATGTGTGCGAGAGAGAGAGAGAGAGAGAGAGAGAGAGAGATGCACTCACACATCCTACGAAATTTGAACATGCTCCGATCAACAACCTTTGCGAAACTATGCTGAGCTCATGCCTCAACCAACAATCAGTGAATCAGTCAAGACCACCTGCTGAACAGCAGGTGGACTTTTATGGTGTGCGTGTGCCAGCATGTGTGTGTGTGTGTGTGTGTGTGTGTGTGTGTGTGCATGATAGAGAGAGAGAGAGAGAGAGAGAGAGAGAGAGAGAGAGAGGAGAGAGAGAGAGAGGTGGGGGGGGGGGGGTAATGGCTGGCTTAATTGATTTGTGGGCAAGGTGATGGATTGTTTGTCCCAAGTTCAGAGGTTCGATTCTCCGCTTGAGATCTCGCATGCAGGTTGGGAGAGATGTTCTCTTTGGCGTTGACATTGGCACAGGCTGTCTGATCTCCTCTTAGTCCTTCGGATGAGACTGTATACATACAGTAGATGGAGGGCCGGTGTGTGAACATGTACACTAAAACAAAGAAACAAGCAAGATGAAAAAAAAATACAAAAAAACCCAAGAACCTTGCATATGTTTTAAATCCCATTCCACTGTTCGAAAGAAAATCCCATTCCGTCATTCAAAAGATAATCCCATTCCACCATTCAAAAAAAAAAATCCCATTCCACCATTCAAAAGAAAATCCCATTCCACCATTCGGAAAAAAAAATCCCCATTCTGCCATTGGAAAGAAAATCCCATTGCACCATTTGAAAGAAAATCCGATTCCGCCATTAGAAAGAATATCCCATTCCGCCATTAGAAATTCCCATTCCGCCATTCGAATGAAAATCCCATTCCGCCATTCGAAAGAAAATCCCATTCTGCCATTCAAAGAAAGTCCTGTTCCACCATTCGAAAGAAAATGCCATTCCACCATTCGGAAGAAAATCCCATTATGCCATTCGAGGAAACAAAAAATCCCACCAATTGAAAAAAAAAATCCCATTCTTGCATTCGAAAGAAAGTTCCACCTTTTGAAAAGAAAATCCCACCATTTGAAAGAGAAAACCCATTCGACCAATTGAAAGAGTAGGCCATCGTGCGTCGATAGAAAGGGTGACACGCGTATTCATTAATTAAACCCACGCATACTGGCAGGGGACAGATTCCTCCCAGTGATGAAGTCGGCTGCCTTCCTAAGAAATAGTAAAAGAAAAAAAAATGACCCAAGTGGTCAGCCGAGCAGAAAGCAGCAGCTAGCTAGCTGACTGACCCGAGCGAGGTCTTCTTGGTTGATTCCCACGCAATTCATCCAAGGACAGTCTAAACAACTTTCGGTCAAGTCCGCTGCTGCTTTCGTTCCCCATCTTATAATTCAGTGGCCTCCTGAACAAACCAGCTTTTGATGTCTTGGTCCAACCAAAGACTGTACGCCCTACAACCAACCAACTCGACCGCCGCCGCGCAGGTCACTCAGCTAGCCAGGCGTGCTGGTGGTCATTGTTATGACAGAGGTACAGAAATAGTATCAGGGTGCTGGTGGGAGGGGGGGGGGGGGGGGTGGAGGATCCGGGACTAGTTTCTTCACCCTGTAACAAAAAAGAAAACAAAATCCCAAGCTCCTCATTACCTATTCTTCCCACCTCACATTCTCTCCCCCCCCCCCTTCCCTCCCACGATCCATTCCTCACCTCCCACCCTCCCTCCACTCCGCCATCTACGACGCCTCCTCCGCCTGAGGGGTGGAAAGGAAGACAATTTCAAGCCGCTGATGATTAATTACAGGATCAGCAACCAGTTGGCGCGCGACTAGCATGCACCAGTTGAAGTCTTTGAAGAAAAAAAAAAAAGAAAGTGTGTGGAGGTTGTGGGCCTTGACTCCTCTCGCTCGGTTTGGGGGGGGGGGGGGGGGGGGGGGGAATGGCGGGGGTCTTTAATGAATTTAATCCGCGAGGAGTGCGAGTTGGTTCGACATTCAGCAGTGAGTGGAATTGTATAACAATCAGAGGCATCCCAACTCAGTTTGTAAAAAGAAAGAAAAGACAGAGAAGAAGAAGAAGAAAAAAAAAGAAGTGGAAAACCCTTCACTTCCAGGTTCTCGGTTTCAGGCGAAATGGCTGCTCCCGTTTTCAAAATTTCGGGAAGGGAAGAGGGGTGGGGGTGGTGTTAAAAATAGCGCCGCGCGCTTTGTCGTGAAGGTGCTTTCGGTGACAAGCTGTTTATTAGCACAAGAGCAAGGACTTGCGTGCGACTCGGATTCTAATTCTCCGCCAATTAAGCCCACGGCGGGCGGTGCTTGTTATCTGACTCTGCGCGAGATTTATGCAACGTTGCGCGCGCTTGTCATCCACAGACATAGCATGGGATTGCAGTGCACGAGAGAGAGAGAGAGAGAGAGAGCGAGAGAGAGAGAGAGAGTTGTGTGTTAATGTTAGGCGGGAATGCCACTCTCTGTTGTCGAACGTATGAGAGACAATTACCATACGTCGGCCAGTTTCTGCTTTTATTAAATTAAATTAGGAAAAAAAGCCCCCCCCCCCCCCCCCCCCCCCCCCCCCACACACACACACATTGCGTGTATTACGCTCAAACGCACAGCTTTGTGGATGTATACATGTATGTGTTCTTCACAGCAGAAGTGCAGGAAACTGACAGTGTAAATAAAACTGAACACCGGGAAAGCGACAGTGAAGCCGACTATTTTTCATACATGCTTGCCCTGACTGTCCATGAAATAAAGTCACTGGAAATAATTGTTCCACATGTGTTTACATTTAACTGCTATTGCATACTGTCAGTCTTACCATTCCACGTGTTACGATAGGAATTGAGCAATGCCAAAAAATAAAAGTAAGTGTGTGTGTGTGTGTGTGTGTGTGTGTGTGTGAAAAGGTGAAGAGAGAGAGAGAGAGAGAGGAGAGAGAGAGAGAGAGAGAGAGATTTCAACAAAAATGATTGAAAAATATATAACTGCAGTACAGTTACAACTGACATAAAATAATGTGTTTGTATCAGTTTGTTAACTGCAGATACATGCATCCGTCCGCTATCTTCAGTTAGAATTGAACATTCATGAACGGACTTGCATTATAGATCTATGGAGGGTTTGATACAATCTGCATGTTAAAGGCCTGTCACACAGAAAAAAACAGATGAAATGCGCATATACCACTTACACATTTTTGGCAGATTTTCTGGTACGCGCTGATACGTGGGAAAAAATGAGAAATGTTTGGGGTCTTTGCGTCAAATTTTGACAGATGTATCAGGAATAAAACCCTGATAAAGCACTGACAAATAACGACTGACAGACGGACGCTCCACGTATATCAGTGAATACCGCCCAAATGTCCAATTTAACGATTGTCGCTAATAAAGTCACACTTTCCTATAATGGAAACAGATATTTTTAATTTTCTACATTACTATAAAAACATTTACATTGCGATGTATGTGAAATAAAAACAGACAAAATTTTAACATATTAACATACAATTACTTTCATTTCAAAATATCAACATTACACCAGCAACACACACTTGTAGAGAGCAGATCAGTCCTCAGTACTGTCACTTGCAGTCTCATGAGTAATCGGAGTAATCCAGACACAGTCTAGGGGTGGTCGATCATCCTGTCCTGCCATGGAACGGATCCTGCTGGTGAGTTGCACCAGTGCTTGATGAGATTCCTCTGCATCTTTCCCTCCTGGAGGCTCTTGGACTTGATGATACTGAGTGTCAAGAGGTTCCGTTCCTGACGCCATTCCCAGGCGCCATGTTTCCATCTGCACCTGGACGGTCGATGAGCCTGTTCTGTAGAACGGGGTAGCGGGTCCTCATGAAGTTGTGAAGGAGCACACATGCCTTCACAATCAGCCCGAACAGTGTCTGCATGCTGGCCCATGGTGGTGAGAAGAACCTGGAAGCGGTTGCAAGGATGCCAAACGCATTCTCAACCACTCTCCTGGCCCTGGACAGTCTGTCATTGAAGATTCTCTCGTGCCTGGTCAGATTCCTGCTACTATAGGGCTTCATGAGGTAGGTCCTGAGTGCGAAAGCATCATCTCCTACAATAAAGTAGGGTACATCTTGGGTGTCGTTGGGGAGTGGATCCGGACGTGGCCACCCTACGATGTCGTCATGCTCCAGCCCAGCTCGCAGCTCACTGTTGTTGTAGATGTGAGCATCTGACGAGGATCCTTTTCCTGAACAATCAGCCAGATGAACTTGTAGTCCGATGAGACCATGGCGAAGAGTATGATGCTGAAGAACCCCTTATAGTTGTAGTACTCTGAGCCAGAATCAGGGGGAGCTTTGCAGGCCACATGTTTGCCATCGATGGACCCGACGGTGTGGGGGAACTGCCAGCGCTCGTACCAATCGTCAGCCAGTCTTCGCCATCCTTGCTCAGTGCTGGGAGGGGTCAGCTGTTCATCTATGTATTCCTCTACGATGGCTTCGCACATCTCTCTGACCACCAAACTGATGGTGTTGTGGGGCACCCTCCATGCATATTGCATGTCACTGTACCTGGCCCCAGATGCTAGGTGGCGTAGGGTCAGTGCCACCTTGAGGCCAGGCTCGAGGGGTGCTCTCCAGTTGGTGGTCTTCTTGGTGAGTAGGGGGGTCAGCCTCTGGACTATCTCGTCATACATGGCCGGAGGCATTCTCATGAAGTTATGGAATGAGCTTGGGTCTTCATTCCTCAGTTCCACCATGAGTCTGTCATACAGGCTTTGCTCCATTCTTCTACCAATCCATGGCCGGACCCACACTCTCCCTATTCTCCTTCTCTCCCTCCTTCTTCTGCGCCTGCGATTCAGGATGTCATGGAGCTGGATT
>CM031612.1:5253387-5268387 GCA_018398815.1 Conus ventricosus | reverse complement strand
GGATGACATCAAACTAACTGACCACAGTTGGATGACATCAAACTACAAACTGACCAAGCTTGGATGACATCAAACTACTAATGACCACAGCTTGGATGGCATCAAACTAACTGACCACAGCTTGGATGACATCAAATGACCACAGCTTGGATGACATCAAACTGACCACAGCTTGGATGACATCAAACTGACCACAGCTTGGATGACATCAAACTAATGACCACAGCTTGGATGACATCAAACTGACCACAGCTTGGATGACATCAAACTAACTGACCACAGCTTGTATGACATCAAGCTAACTGACCACAGCAGCAGCAGCAGCAGCACCATCAGCAAGAGCAGCAGCAGCAGTAGCAGTGTGTGGTAGTAGTATTAGTATTTTTCAGAGACCTTGGGTCAAAGATCCTAACTCATCATCTCACTCACGAAGCATTATGTTCTTGAATGTGTATGCTGGCAGTGTGTGGTGTGTGTGTGTGTGTTTGTGTTTGTGTTGTTTTTGTGTTGTGTTGTGTTGTGTTGTGTTGTGTTGTGTTGTGTTGTGTTGTGTTGTGTTGTGTTGTGTTGTGTTGTGTTGTGTTGTGTTGTGTGTGTGTGTGTGTGTGTGTGTGTGTGTGTGTGTGTGTGTGTGTGTGTGTGTCGTTTGTGTTGTGTGTGTGTGTGTGTGTGTGTGTGTGTGTTGTTTGTGTTGTGTGTGTGTGTTGTGTGTGTGTGAGAGAGAGATAGAGAGAGAGAGAGAGAGAGAAAAGAGAGAGAGGAGAGAGAGAGATGAGAGAGAGAGAGATGAGGAGAGAGAGAGAGTCTGTGTGGGTTTGCGTGTGTGCATGCATGCATGTGTTGCACACGTGGACCGGCTTGGCTTGGACGTAAGAATCCCACAAATTGATGCCTTTGGTGGGACTCGAACCACGGGCGACGGTGTGCACATACAGGCATCTATAGGTGTGTGCACATGTGTCGGGAGGGGGGTATGCTGGTTGGATGCATGAAGTCATTTGTTTTGATCAACAAAGGAGGGGGTGGAATTTCTCTTTGTCTGGGACCAATAGATCTATCAGTGAAGGAAAGAGTGTATCGTTTGGCGTTGATGTTGTGTTTTGGTGGTTTTGTTTTTTTGCAGGGGAGTACTATCCATACCTGAAACGCCACGCCACTGAGCATGATGTGAGTATAATTATTATGTTGTCCGTTTGGTTCACACTCTTGTATGTGGTGTGTGTGGGGTGTGTGTGTGTGTGTGTTTTGGTGCGCGCGCGCGCGCGCGCGCGCGTGTGCGAGTGCCTGCGTGAGAGAGAGAGAGAGAGAGAGAGAGAGAGAGAGGAGAGAGAGAGGAGAGAGAGAGAGAGAGAGAGAGAGAGAGATATAATGATGGGTATGTTATTCGCTCAAACCTCTGTTTTGGTGAAAAAGTAGCATTCGATCCCATGTGTCTGTTTTCACTCGATGTCTGTATCAGCATCTCTCTGTCTCAAACTTTACTCAATGCGCGCGTATATATCTGTATACAGACGGACACACTCGAACAAGTGCTCTCTCTGTCTGTCTGTCTGTCTCAGAGAGAGAGAGAGAGTGAGAGAGAGGAGAGAGAGAGAGAGAGAGAAGAAAGCGAGGTTTTGTCACGAGCTTTTGTCCAAGCCAGAGAGCCCAAGCTGTCGTGACAGAGAGAGACTATTTTTGTTAACGGCAGCACACAGTCACCGTGTCAGTGACACCCCCTTTTTTCAGGGGAGGTAAGCCTGCCGCATAATTCTGGATGGCGTGTTGCATGCAGAAAAGAATCAGGCGTCGAATTACCATACCACCGGTCCGCTTCCAGATGCCGCGCATTCTTCTTTTGCCGTCTCGAAAGTCGGGGGAGGGAAGCGAGGGGCATAAATCGGGGGTGAGGTGGAATAGGGTGGGGTGTGGGGGACACGCAATAATCAGGCAAACCAAAAGAAACCAAAGCACCACCCGTTAAAAACCGCCAAACGAGAGCAAGCGAGTAACCAGACTTCGCCCCGCGGGATCAAGGTATAGCTTTGCGACACTGGGTACTGACTGACGTGGTATTAGTATCAGCGGGAGTCCTCCACGGGTCTGCAATCAGTTCGTCGTCTTCTGTCATGATCGTGAGGTCCATCCTCAGTCAGTCGGTCGGTCGGTCAGTGGGCGAGTTTAACGTCCTATTTGGTCCTTGTTAATGGGGTAAAGGCCAGCTGGCAGACTGAAGTCGTCTGCGTTTCTCGTGGCAGTTATTGTCGTTGTGTCTGGTTCCGTATGGGGGGTGGGGGGGTGGGGGGGGGGGGGGGCTGTCGTCTGTCGCTCTTTCAGTTCTGTTTTTTTTTTTTTTGGTCTGGTTGTGTTTTTATTTTTTTGAATTTTTTTTTTCTCATGAACTCGGGTTCACTTTCTGGTGTTGGTCGGCTGACGAGGTGCGTCGCTTTTCTTTGCCTCTTCCCCCCCACCCTCTCCCACCTCCATCCCCCCCCCCTTCCCTCGCCCCATCAAAAGGCCTGTCTTCAGGGCCACCAGGCGGCCTTCTTCGTGCTCGGGTGGCGATGGTGGTCGTGTGCCGCGTGAGGGCGCCTCCAAGAGGGAGCAGGACGAAAGTCGCTGGAGTGCTGCACGAGTCCCTAACAATTCGGCGGGTACACGCAGACTGCGGCCGTGAGGGCCATGTTTCAGCCCAACCCCATAAGGAGTGCGGGCCCCCCCCCCCATGTCTGCGGGATTCAGAGCACGGTATCCCAGGCCACGGTAATCGCAGTCAGGCAATGCTCCATCGCCGATCGCCTCACATCTCCAGGAGCCGTCCCCGGCGACACAGGCTAGACCCGCCGTCACCCATATGGCTGGAAGGATCGCTGCGCCACCTGACACTGACTCTCTACATCAGTGTTCCTCAAAGGAGATCTGCCACCTCCTCTCCTTGGCGTTCGCTGCTATGCCATCTGGCAAGGGGGTGTGGGTGTGGGGGTGGGTGGGAGGGGGGATCCACCGTCATCATGTTGAGGGCTTTGACATCGTTTAATAAAATACGTGGAGTTCCGGTGGTTGAAATGGGGTGCTGGGGAGAGTGGGGGCTGCCCACATGATCAAGATCACTCAACGAGCAAACTTCAGAGAAAAAGAAAGAAAAAAAGAAAAGAATTGCTACGCCACCAAAAGAAAGCAGCAGATTAAGAAGATGATAAACAACCAGCCGCCGTGGCGAAGTGGTTAGCGTCGCGGACTCCCGGCTGGGAGGTCGTGGGTTCGAATCCCATCAGAAGTCATGTGGGTTTTTCTGCCCGACGGCTCCTACCCAGAGTTGAGTTTGCTGCGGACTCAGTTGGGAAGACTGGGACCACACAGTCGAGTTTCATCCACTTAATGGATGCGTTTCTGAGAGTGTTGCTCAAATTTCCTGACCAACACTGCAGGTGCCTGTATCTCTCGGGCCTGGTTGACGCCGGGATATATTATGAAAGGAAGCGTAGAGTACAGCCCTGTCATGTAGTCTCAGACCGAAATGGAAATCCGTAGCATCATCTTAATCATCCTCATTCTCATTGATCAGCATTTAAAAAAAATGTCTCAAATTCTGTGGCCCTTCATGCCTGCTCTCATGGTGACCTCAATTTCGATGTCCTCTCCACGTCTGTGGCTTTGGTTTGGTTCCGTCGGGGTCACCGGTATCGGCGAGTCCATGGGGGTCTGTCGGTGGACGGACGTGGTGGCGCCCTCCGGAGGGAGAGCTCACTCACGCCGGCTCCGCGACTAAGCAATTATTGTCGTCAGTAGGGGGCTTAGCAGGTGGTGTCCTGCGTATGTTAGATCAGAACAGGCGCCACTGAACACCACCGAAGTGACTCGGCAGCAGTGCAGTGTCTCCTCCGGTGGGTTGCCTTCTTAACGGCTTGACATTGAGTGCTCCCTGTGGATTGCCGGTGCCGGGGCTGCGGCGGGGCCGACCGGGCTGTGGCTGTGGACGGGGTGTCGGAATGAGCGGCGTGGGTGTACTGCTTCTGAGGTGGCTCAGAGGTTGGGACAGCAACCAAAAAAAAAAAAAAAAAAAAAAAAAAAAAAAAAAAAAAAAAAAAAAAGATAAACACGACGCGTTTCGACCTCTTTGGTCTTCCTCAGGCAAGACAAAACAAACATTCAAGACCATGAAAACGGAAGCGAGACCGGACAGTCACTTTATCTTTTCAAATTTGGGCGCAAAAAAAAAAAAAAAAAAAAAGAAAAAAAGAAAAGAAAAGAAAATTGGATGTGGAATGGAAACGAGGCTGCTGAGAAGGGAGACAATGCGGGGTTTCAATGATATCAGTAGGGAGAAGAAGAGGGCGGGGAGGAAGGGGGAGACGACTGATCCACAAGGTTTCATCACAACAAAGAGACACGTCCACTGGGGTTCAGTGTTGACCGGCAGAGAGAGAGAGAGAGAGAGAGGAGGAGAGAGAGAGAGAGAGAGGGCGGGGGGGGGGGGGGGGGGGGGGTAGGGGAAGGGGATGGAATGGGGGAAAGAGAGAGAGAGGGGTGGAAAGGGAAGGTGGGTGGGGTGGGATGTTTATCGCCTGTTAGACAAACGGAAGAACGAAAAAGAAGAAGAAGAAGAAGAAGAACAACAACAACAACAAAAACAACAGCAACAACAGCAACAACAACAGCGAACGCATAACGACACGAAAGAGTCTTCAAAAGGCACAACCCATAGCCAGGGAAACCAAGAAACAAGCGGATGTACGATGACGTCAGCCTTGTTGTTTTGCTGCGGTTTAGTGAGAAGCAGTCTTGCGCCCACCGACCGTCGGTTTCCTCGCACCACGACCTTTTCTCGTGAACTGCGCATATATATACAGACTCCATTTAATGAGACTATAAACCGAGGCTCCGCGTGTGAACGCACGCATAACATCTTGCACACACGTCAAATCCCATCACCAACTTCCGGAAGAGAAGGTCAGTTTGGCCGTTGGTATGGACGACACGTTACACGTAGCATGCACCCTGCGTGAGAAATGGAAAGAATGAAGGAAGTAAGGACATTGAGTGAACGATGTTGACTGGATGACTCGGGGGAAACGACTGACTGAAGCGCCAGCTGGCATCTCTTCAGTCGGCACTACCCAGGTAGGCAGCCCGTTGTGTAAACGAGTGTGGGATTGTAAAGCGCTTAGAGCTTGGTTTCTAGCCGTAGATAGGCGCTATATAAGTATTCATTGTAATAATAATGAATAACACACACACACACACACACACACACACACACACACACCCGCAACAAATTACAGAGCCGCGCGGTAAAACGACGGATGTGACGACAGGATCCCTTGCACCTTATCACGTTTACCCACCACACCACACCACGTTTGTGGCGGCAGACCATGGGTCGGTCCCCTCCCCCTCCTCCTCCACCATCCACCCCACCTCCTCCGGCGACAGTCGTTGTGTGTCATAGGTCATGCCGCAATCCGTGACCTCTTGCTGGAGAGAGAGAGAGGGAGAGAGAGAGAGAAGGGAAAAAATATTTGCCTTGATGTCGAGTTGTATGGGTCTCTCCCCCCCCCCCCCCCCCCCAACCTACTATTTTTTCACGCATTAAGAAATTCTTTTCCTAACATTTTTCTTTCCTTCATTTTCTTTTATAAGGTTGGGCCTTCGTCCTTTTTTCCCACTTTTTTTTTCTCCCTCCTCTCTTCCTCCTTTCTCCTCCTCTCCTCCTTCTTCTCCTCCTCCTCCTTCTCCTCCTTCTTCTCTCCTCCTCCTTCTTCTCCAAATAAGTAACCACAGCTGTCGTGTACCATCATGCAAGTCTGTTGTTTGTTATTATTTTACCAGTGGCCGTTATTCTCAGGTAGACTTTTTTTGTGGTTTGTTTGTGTTTTGTTGTTTGATGCAAAACAATGTTTTGTTGAACAAATAGAGGTGTTCATATTCGGAGGCTGGGGGTGGGGGGGTTAGGTTGGTTGGGGAGCGGGGTGGGTGGGGGGTGGGTGGGGGGTGGGGAAGCATTCGGTGCTGAAATGATGGTAGTGACACAGTTCAGGACTGGCCAATCCCCAAAGTCAGTCAACGTGATTATTATTATTCAGATGATATTCACAGGCAAGGTCGAAGTTCGTTCATTTGGGTTCGGCGGCGTCTCCCACAATGCTTGTTGTCAACGAGTGAGCAGGCTAGGGCGGGTCCGGAGTGGCTTCCGTTCGTGTTGTTTGTAGCCCAGCCGACCGCGAGTAGCGGCAGCTGTATCGGTGGGGGGCGGGGGGGGGGGGGGGGGGGGGGGGACAGAGGTAGTACATACTTGTTTGTGACCCCTCCAAAACAAACAGACCCGGCCTTAAACAGTTTTTTTTATGGGGCCCCATAACCGTCTGTCACTTTTGGGTTTTTTTTTTTTCTTTCTTCTTTTTTAGTTGATAATAGATTTTGTATCTGTTTGAAAACAGACGTAAGAACTTACTCAGAATTATCACAGAAAGAGGCAGTAAGGAGACTTGACAAAGATGACCAAAAAAAACATCAACAACAAAACATAAAACAGTTCACAACAATCCAGTGTATTGTTTGTGGTACTCATTAGGATTTGCTTATTTTAGCTTTCTGCATACATATGATTGATCTTTTTTTGAGGGGGTGGGGGGGGGGGGGGTGGGGGGGGGGGGGGGGGGGCTGCCTTTAAGTTTGTCGCCTCTGGCAAAACGCGAACTTCTTCCGTACCATATGGGTGCTTGTTGCAGTAGCTGGCGTCCCTCCCCTCCCCCCCCCCCCCCCCCCCCCCCCCCCTCCACAGCCTTCCACACCGAAGGCTCGTCGTGAATCATCATTTACATTTTCTGCTCCCCCCCCCCGCACCCCTCTTTCCCCTTGCTATCCCCCCGCCACCCCCCCCCCCCTGACCCTCTCTTCCCTCCCCCACAAAAAACCCACACAAAAACCCACAGAAAACACACACACACACACACACACACACACACCACACACAACCACACACACCACCACACACCACACCCACACACCACACCCACACACACACAACAAACCCACAAACAAAAACCACAGAAAAACACACACACACACACACACACACACAAAACACACACAAACCACAGAAAACCCACATGCACACACACACACACACACCACACCCCCACACCAACACCACACAAACAAAACCACACACACCACACACACACACAACACACAACACACACACACACACAACACACACACACACAACACACACACACACACACACACACACACACACACACACAAAAACACACACACACACACACACACACACACGAGAACACACACACCACACACACACCACAAAGAACACACCACACACACACACACAACACACACAACAACACCCCAAACCCCCCAAAACAAAACACACATCCACACACACACACACTAAACTGTTCCCGCTTGCTCAGCAGTGTATTTGGTTTCACGGTGTACATGAAATTTATCCGGGTTTAACACCGTGAGGGCGACAGGTTGTGTCGTTGTGCACGTGCAGGGAATGTAGCCTGGGCCACCAATCCACAGCCAGCCGTATTTCCACCAGGTGGTGTGTGAGCTGGGATCGTGAACGCAACAAATAAAACGCAACCTCGTTTTTCTTTATTTGGGGAGGTTGGGGTGGGGTGGGGTGGGGGGCTTTTTGGGAACCATGACAGAGCATCGTGGTCTGCAAACAACAGCATTGTGTGATGTTTTCTACTACTGTCCTCACATCCCCCACGTCGAGAGGGATAACATGAGGAGGAGGGTTGAGGTTTTGGGTGGGTGGGTTGGGGGGGGGTGGGGGGAAGACCTGTCAAACAACCACTGCACCTGGGCCACAGAATGACAGCTTCGAGGTAGGGTACGTCTAGGGTGGCGAAAAAAGGACAATAATGTTTAGACAGTACAGAAGATGGAACTCGCTGTGTTTTGGGCTCTGTGAACTCCAGCTTTGTGTGTGTTGTGTGTGTGTGTATGTGCGAAATGTCTTGTGAGTCGACTTCGACGGGCGCTTCATTCAGTCGTTTCCAGTGTCATCCAGTCAACATCGTTCTAAAACATCGTTCCCTCAATTTCTTTACTTCCTTCTTTCTGTCCATTTCTCACGCAGGGTGCATGTTACGTGTAACGTGTCGTCCATACCAACGGCCAAACTGACCTTCTCTTCCGGAAGTTGGTGATGGGATTTGACGTGTGTGCTAGGTGTTATGCGTGCGTTCACACGCGGAACCTCGGTTTTATAGTCTCCTTCGAAGGACTTGATTCTCATGGTGAACTGTAGTATTTTTTAAGAGTTTGACAAAAGAGCGTCTGGGTTGATTGATGTGCCAGCTTGGTGTACTGACACGTTCATTCTCTTTGCTGCAAACAAAGAAAAAGAGGGAGAGAGAAAGAAGGACAGAGAAAAAAAAGGAAAAAAAAGCCCCCCCCCCCAAAAAAAAAAACAACAACAACAAACCAAAACAAAACCCCCACAGTTGTTTTTAATGAATGTGAAAGGACGGAGGTTGTTGTTGGGGTCGTACCCAACCTGTCCAGGGGGTGGAAATGGCAACGTAAAGAAAAACGCTGTGTGTATATATATATATATATATATATAATCTATATACACACACACCCGTGTTGAAGCTGGATATATATATATATATATATACACACTAATAAATTCCAAGGATAAGTACCGAGCACCATTCCAGCAACTTACTGAGTAGCTTGGTGTTGCAATGACTGCAAGAAATACTCAGTTATAAACAAAGCTTGCTCTTATGTCTTAGATTGAAAAAATGGGGGGAGATAAGCATTCATATCTGCAGTGGTAGGTAATTCTGCCTAACTAACAGTATGTGCTTGAGTGGGTGAATGGGGAATAATAAATGCTTCTCAAAATGAGCCTTCAACAAGCTTATAGTCTCCAAGGGGGAGGCAATCTCCAGTGGGGAGGAAACTCACTAACATATATACACTTGATCAGATACATGCATTTCGAAACGTTATCGTTTCTCCTCAGTGACCGCGGAAAGTGGTAACTTGATCTTCTGCCTTTTCGGTTTTAAGGAAGAATTACTAATACCAGATAATAGGCTGGGTTGCGCAAAACGATCTAGTATGTTTGTTGAGTTTTCAAAAAAAAAAACAACCGAAGGGGCCACCTAGAAGCAATACAAATTCATGAAAGAGCAAAACAAAATACATTTTGTGTGAAAGTAGAAAATATAAAGAGATAACCTTTAAAGACACAGGGGAGTAAGCCAGTTTTGGAATGATTCCGCATGGCGACTAAATTACAATGATCTAGTAAATTCCAAGGATAAATACCAGTGAACCTTTCCAGCAATTACAGAGCAGCTTGGTGTTGCAATGACTGCAAGAAAATCAATTTTAAACAAGCTTGCTCTTATGTCTTATATTTATATATATATTATATATATATTTATATATATATATATATATATATATTATTATTTTTATATATATTTTATAGATATAATATTTATAATATAAAGCTCAGGGACAGTTATACAGGGTTTCATGGCTCTTTGCTCGCTTATAGACGTGATCGAAGATGCTGCCACATCAGTTAATCGCGGGGAGGAGGGAGGGAGGGGGGGGGGGCCAGAGAGAGAGAGAGAGAAGAGGCGAGAGAGAGATGAGAGATGAGTGAGTGAGAGAGTGAGAGAGTGGAGAGAAGAAGGGGATGGAGACAGTGGGGAAAGGGGCATCGCCATTGTGTTGAATGGCCGTTAGTTGGGGCTATCGACAGGAATTTGTTTCGCTAAGTTAAGGCGGGGGCCTTGGTTGAAAGTGGTGTTTGTTGCTGTTGTTGCTGTTTGGTGTTGATGTTGTTGTAGGTCTTGCTTTTATGTGTTTGCTTGCGAGTGTTCAACATTGAGAGAGAGGAGAGAGAGAGAGAGAGAGAGAGAGAGAGAGGTATTTTGTGTGTGTGTGAGTTGTGTGAGTGTGTTAGTGTGTGTGTGTGTGTGTGTCTGTGTGGGTGTGTGTGTTTGTGTGAGTGTGTTTGTTGTGTGTGTGTTTGTGTGTGTGTGTGTGTGTGTGTGTGTGTGGTGTGTGTGTGTGTGTGTTTGTGTGGTGTGGTGGTAGTGTGCGTGAGTTGCGCGCGTGGGTATGTGTGTGTGTGTGTTGTGCGTGCGTGTTGTGCTTGTGCCGTCGCGCGTGCGTGCTTGTTTGTTTTGTGTGTTTGCTTGACTTGGAGGCTTTGTACAACGTCAGTGGGATCAACAGGTGCGGGACTTGACTCGTGTGAAAAAAAACACGCCCTGGATCTCAGGCCGTGTCTGCAGGGGGGTGGGCGTGGAGGGGGGGGGGTCTTGTTGAAACGAGACGTAGTAGATCTAGTCCGGCAGTTATAATGTGTTTTGGGGGTGGCCAGTCGATGTGTGTATTTCTCTCAACCTTGTGTCGTGTGTATCACGTTTCAGTGTCAGGCTGCAGGACTGGGTGGGAAGAAAGTGAATGTGTGTGTGTGTGTGTGGGTGTGGTTGTGTGTGTTGGTGTGTGGTGTGTGTGTAGTGTTGTGTTGTTTGTGTGTGTGTGTGTGTGTGTGTGTGTGTGTGTGTGTAGGTAGTGTAGTGTAGTGTAGTGTAGTGTAGTGTAGTGTGTGTAGTGTACTGTAGGTGTGTGTAGTGTAGTGTAGTGCTGGTGTGGTGTTGTGATGTGTGTGTGTGTGTGTTGTAGTGTGTAGTGATGTGTGTGTGTGTGTGATGTGTGTGTGTGTTAGAGTGTTGGTGTGTGTGTGTGTATTTGTGTTGTTGTGTGAGAGTGTAGTGTGGCGTGTGTGTGTGGTGGTGTGTGTGTGTGTGGGTGAGTGAGGTGGAGTGTGAGAGAGAGAGAGAGAGAGTAGGGATATGTTGTGTGAATGTTTTTGTGTGTGTGTGTGTTGTGTGTGTGAGAGAGAGAGAGTGATAGAGAGAGAGAGAGAGAGATGGAGAGAGAGAGAGAGAGAGAGTGAAATGTGTGTGGATGTTTATGTAGGTTGTGTGTGTGTGTGTCTGGTAGTGTGTGTGTGTTTTGTATGTGTGCGTGTGTACTGTGTGTATGTGTGTGTGTGCGCGCGTGCGGCGAGAGAGAGGGTGAGAAAGAGATGGGGGGGGGGGGGGGAGAGAGAGAAGAGAGAGAGAGACGAGAGAGAGAGAGAGATTTAGCCATTTCAGACTTCTTATGAAAGAAACATACAACAAACATAAAAATCGGTGCGTTTTGCATAAGGCGAAATCGATATGGGCGAGGCAACAGCCCTCTGATAGGACACCTGCGGTCAGGCTGCGTTATAAACAGCAGTAGAATAGAACATGATTGTATGGGTGTTGGTGCCTCATCTCCTTGGCTTAGAATTGTCTTCGTCTGGGTGTAGTGGGTGTGTGTTGTGTTTGTGTGTATTGTGTGTGTGTGATAGGGGCACGTTTGCAGCCACGCTTGCAAGGCGATATTACGAGGCGACAGAGGACAAATATCCCCACCCCCCTTTCTCTGGTTGTCTGTTGTCTGTCTGTTGTGTCTCTCTCTCTCTCACACACATATACACAACGACACATAAACACACAAAGAAATACTATACAAACAAACAGACAAATGCGCGCGCATACACACATATACACACGCAAAAAGCATGCCAACACACACTCAGTGGCTTTATCACTGATGATACAGACAGACAGACAGACAGACAGAAGAACACCACACCACACACACTACTAACACACACACACACACACACACACACTCACACACACAAAATTCCACACACACAACACACACAACACACACACAACACCACACAACACACACACCACAATCGGTAGGTGGAAAGTTGTGTTGTTTGTACGTGTGAAAGGACTTCTTCTACAGTTCCTAGAATCCGATAACAGCTGCGTGTTTCTTGAATCAGCGAAAAAAAAACCAAAACAAAACCGCTTTGGTCCTCAAATACTGTAGGCAGGACACACAGTCGGGCCGTGTCGTTCTCACCGTTTGACCTTTCTGTTTGCCCCCCCTCCCTTCTCCCTTACTCCCCCCCTTTTTTTTTTTTTTCCCCCTTCCGCATCACACTTCCACCACCACCACCCACAACCACATACACACACCACCTCCCGTTCTTATGGCTATTTGTTCCTGTCAGCAGGTAAGGTAGAACCGTTACAAGGACTTGGTGGGGTGGGGGGATGGAGAGAGAGGTGGGGGTGGTGGGGCGTGGGCAAATCCGGAACCAGATAGAGTGGGTGGGTGTGATGTGAAGCTGATCCGTCGCTAGTGCTTCCCCCCCCCCCACACCCCCCCACCCCCCCCCCCCACATCCAGCCCCCGCTACATATCCTCATTTAGATAAACTGGGGAAAAGTTCTACACATGCGGGTTGCTGGAGAATGAAGGAGTTCTGTTCTGTTTACCGTTCTACCCCCCCCCCCCCCCTCTTACCCGCTGGCCCTTTCCCACCACTCCCTAACCCCCCTCCCGTGCGTCCTACGTTTCTGTCACCCACTCCCCTTCCAGCGCCAACACCAATCCCCTCCCCCTCTCTCCTTCTACCGTATCTTTGATTTGGTTTTGCCTTCTTGGAAGCGTTTGAGTTGTGTGTTTTTATACAGTGTGAAAAGTTGTGGACACGGATGATGATGATGATGATGACGACGTCTGAGGTTGATACAGTGTTTGGGAGGGAAGGGGGAAAGAAGTCGGGAAAAGGGACGGGGGTGGGGGGGGGGGGGGCTAGGGGGGACGCGATGGGGGGGGGGGAGAGAGATGGAGAGAGAGAGAGAGAGAATGAGAAGGAGAGAGAGAGAGATAGAGCGTTTTCTTGGGTGTTTACATATATTGATCGCAGTCCTTGTTGGTTTGGGGAAGTGTCTGGGGGCGTTTTGGTGTGGTGTGGACGGGGGTGGGGTTGAGGATGGGTGACGAACGAAAAGGGGGTTGATGGCAGGAGGGGGTGGGGGGTGGAAGGGATAATCTCCACACATTATCCTCTCAAGTTAAAAAAAAAACTCTGTGGAGTGGCACTGTGTCCTCTGCTCTAAACAATGCTCTTCAGCAAGGATCTCTCATGTGCTCGCGAGCCGGCTTCAGTCTGGTGGAAAGGATCGTCAGCAATCACCATGCTCGGGTTGAGGTCTGACTCACTGTAGGTTCGGTAATGTTGTTGGTAGTTATCATGTTTTTTTTTGTTTTCTGTTTTTCTTTTTGGGGAGAGTGGTCTGTAGTCAGGGTTTGTTGGGTCCATGGCGTTTGTGCCATCACCTGTTCTTGTGACAAAGGGACTGTGAGGGCACGTGCCATGGCTTATCATTCCTTTCTGCCGCTAGTTCCGTGGTGTTGTTTCACGCCCTCCCCCGCACCCGCCCCCCCCCGCCCCCCCCCCCCCCCCCGGCTGATTTTATCAGTTTCAAGGACTTTTAAACCCTTTAGATTGCGCCCTGAACGGTTTTACAAGTGAAGGACCTCCCAAGTATGTTATGAAGGTTGGGGAGTGAACAGCAAAATTCTATGGTTACCCAAATAAAACTCAAGGTACAAAAAATACTGGTTGAAACACACAAACACACACACTGTATACACATGTGTACTCCTAGAGCATCACACAGACAGCGACACAGACACACACACACACAACTCTCTCTCGCTCTCTCTCTCTTCTCTCTCTCTTCTCTCTCACACACACACACACACACACACACACACCACACACTATCTCTTTCTCTCTCTCTGTTCTCTTTCTATCTCTCACACACACTCGTTACACCCCCCCACCCCCCCCCCCCCCCCCCCCCCCCCCCCCCCACCCCCCCCCCCCCACCCCCCCCCGAAAGGTGCGAGTGCGACCCCAGTGATGTAGTGCTGTAAGTGTAGAAGTCGTGAAGGACCTATATCAACGCTGTCGGGGGTGGGATGGGGAGGCGGGGGGGGGGGGGGGGGGGAGAGAGGGGGGGGGATGGGGGTGAGATGGAGAGTAGGTTGGGGGAGGGGGACGTGGGGGGACTGAGTGTTAGGAACAGGGAAGGTGGTGATAGACAGCATGGACACAGAGAGGGATTTGTGGGGGAGGGGGGTTGGGGGGGGGGGGGAGGGGGGGGGACATGGGGAGGGGGGGGGGGGGGGTTGAGATGGAGTTGGGTGGGGGAGGGGGTCGTGGGGTCTGAGTGTAGGAACAGGGAAGGTGGAGATAGACAGATGGAGACAGAGTGGGACTTGTGGGGGAGGTGGTTCGGGGGGGGGGGGGGGGGGAGAGGGGGGCTGGGGGGAGCTGGAGTAGGGTGGGGAGGGGGAGGTGGGGGGACTGAGTTGTAGGAATAGGAAGTGGTGACAGGAGAGAGGGACTTGTGGGGGAGTGTGGGGGTTGGATATAATATATGCCGGGATGGGGGGGGGGGGGGGAGGGGGGGTAGGCACAGGTCTGCATTTTCTGTGCTGTGATGTTGATTGCCGTCTGAAGCTACATTATCTTTAGTTCACGATAGATTCTCTCTGTATCTGTCTGTCTCTCCCTCTCTCCGTCTGTCTGTCTGTTGTCTCTTTCTGCTCTTTGTGTGTGGTGTGTGTGTGTGTTGTTGTGTTTGTGTGTTTTGTGTGTGTGTGTGTGTTGTGAGAGAGAGAGAGAGAGAGAAGTAAGAGATAGAGGAGAGAGAGAGAGGAAGAGAGAGAAACAGTTGGATCTAGTTCTTGAAGAGTACTTTTTTTTTTTTCTCGCACTAGAGGCGCAAAGGAAGATTGAGCTATCTCGTAATTTCTCACGTTGGAGGTGTTAAACCTTTCCTTCCCACTTCACGTGCACACCCCCCCCCTCCCCTCCCACCTCTCCCCTGTTCTCCTCCTTCACCTTGCCATTCAGCCTTGACATTGTGTTGTCACAGCAGGTCAGGCCAGACCTATCCATGGAACTGTGGAAGCTTGAGATAAGGGGAATGGAGAGTGGGTGGGTGGTGTGGGTTTGGGAAGAGAGAGAGAGGAGAGAGGGAGAGAGAGAGAGAGAGAGAGAGGGGGAGAGAGAAGAGAGAGAGAGAGAGAGAG
>CM031612.1:5245887-5248387 GCA_018398815.1 Conus ventricosus | reverse complement strand
GAAATCCGCTTTGATTAGAATGTAATAAATTGTATTTCATAAAATGTTTATGGATACTATATTTAATGTGTTTTTCAAGGGGTTTAGAGAGAATAGATAGGATAGATATAGGTCTGTAGTTAGAAGGATCAATGGGGAGGGGGAGGAGAGAGAGAGAGAGAGAGAGAGAGAGAGAGAGAGAGAGAGAGAGAGAACGAGAGGAGAGGAGAGAGGGGAGGGAAAGGAAGAGAGGGGAGGGAAAAAGGAGGAGAGAGAGAGAGAGAGAGAGAGAGGAGAGGAGAGTGAGAGAGAGAGAGGAGAGAGAGAGAGAGAGAGATGGAGAGGAGAGAGAGAGAGAGAGAGAGGAGAGGAGAGAGAGAGAGAGAGAGAGAGAGAGAGAAATAAGAGGGATGGAG
This sequence comes from Conus ventricosus, assembly GCA_018398815.1. Classification (NCBI taxonomy): domain Eukaryota; kingdom Metazoa; phylum Mollusca; class Gastropoda; order Neogastropoda; family Conidae; genus Conus; species Conus ventricosus. Next base: position 5,247,992 of record CM031612.1, on the reverse strand, counting down.
GGAGGGAGCAAGCAAGCAAGCAAGCGAGGGTGGGGGTATGAATGGTGTTTTCTAGGCGGAAGGTGTAAAACACTGTTGAAGGACCGGCGACTGTAAATCTTTTCTGGAGAAGGCCCGGGAGACAGGGGGGGGGGGGTGGGGAGATGGGGTGGGGGGGTGGGGGTGGGGGAGGGGGGGGGGGGAGGTGGGGGGAGGGAATGGGAGACAGTTACAGCTTGCACCGCTGCGGACTTCATAAAACACGGGGAGCTTGACAGAACGAGGGCTGACACAGTGACAGGCATTGCAACGTTGATCGGAATGTCTCGATTGGATGTCTCTGTCTGGTCTGTCTGTCTGTGTTTCTCTATCTCTTTCACTCAGTTTCAGTCTCTGTCTGTCTGTCTGTCTGTCTGTCTCTGTGTTTCTCTGTCTCTGTGACTCTTTCTGTTTCTCTCTGTCTGTCTGTCTGTCTTATGTCTGTCGGTCTGTGTTTCTCTGTGTCTCTTCTGTCTGTCTCTGTCTGTCTGTCTGTTTGACTGTCTGTCTGTCTGTCTCTCGTTCGCCCTCTCCCCCGTCCCTCTCTCTTTCCCTTTCCCTCTTCTCTCTCTCCTCCCTTCCTTCTCTCTGTCTCTGTCTCTCTCTCTCTCTCTCTCTTTCTTTCTCTCTCTCTCTCTTTTCTCTCTCTCTCTCTCCTCTCTCTCTCTCTCTCTCTCTCTCTCTCTCTCTCTCGTGTTATGTGTGTGTGTGTGTGTGTGTGTGCGTGCGTGCGTGCGTGCGTGCGTGCGTGCGTGCGTGCGTACGTGCGCGCGTGCGTGTGTGAGTTTGTGTTTGCATGCGGGAATATGTGCAGTGTGTCTGCTTTCAACAAAAAAAATTTTATATTTTTTTTTTAGCAGAAATGTTAAACGTTTGAGAGAGCTATATATATATATATATATATATATATATATATATGTGTATATGTATATAGTGGTGTGGCACACCGCTACTTCAAGCAGTGATGTCCTAGTTAAGTCAGGCAGAGAGAGAGAGGGCCCAGCAGACGGCTTCTTCTCCCCTGCTGGATCACATCACGCACAGACCTGTCTCGGAACACCACCGACAGTCACTACACGGGGCAGTGTCTCCTCCGGTGGGGGTGCCCAGTGGCGGCGACCTGACGTGGCTTGCTCTGCTCTCTCCCCTGTGGGGACAACCGACAACGGACTGTACTGAGGCATGCGACAGGACGAGTCGTGGGGGTGGGTGGGGGTGGTTGGGGGGGGGGGGGGGGGGTGACTGCCCTATGCCGGAACGGAAGTCGGAATGAGGGGCGTGGGAGTAGGGTTACTGGGGCGGGGGGGGGGGGGGGGGGGGGGGGGGGTGGGGGGGTGGGGGGGGGGCGGGCGGAATGGGGGGGGGGAGGGAGGGTGGAGGAGGATGGGGCGGGGGGGGGGGGGGGGGCGCGGAATGGGGGGGAGGGTGGAGGAGGATGGGGCGCGGGGGGGGGGGGGGGGGGGGGGAGGGCGGCCGCGGTAGAGGGATGTGGGGAAGATAAGAAAAATAAACCAAGAAGAGAGAGGAGAGAGAGAGATGAGAGAGAGGAGAGAGAGAGAGAGAGAGAGAGAGAGAGAGAAAAGAAGAAGAAGAAGAGAAGAAAAAAAGAGATTTTCTGGACACAAAACAGAATAGTGCAGCGGGTTCAGTTCATGTAGAAATTGCCTGTTGTTGATAACGGAAATGATTGCACTGACAGATAACTTCGACGGGGCGTCCTCACGAATTAAATCCTAAACCGCTGCATTCATGTGAAATTGCATTAGTCCTCCTCCACACCCCCAGCTCGCCCCCCCCCCCTCCCTCTCCACAGCCCCACCCTCCCCCTGCCTTTTTTTTGTTTGTTTTGTTTTCAGATTAAAAAACAAACTTCTTTTGTGGTACCTTGATTTCTTTCTTTTCTTAAAATTTTTTTTTTTTAACCCCTCTTCACGATTTAAGTGCAACAACACAAGAGCCAGCGAGAAGGGGGGAGGGGAGAGGGGACGACAGAGGGTTGGGGGTGGGGGGTTGAGGGTTGGGAGGGTTTATGACGTTGGCGAGGAGAGAGGGAGGGAGGGAGGGCTGGGGTAGAGTAGTGAAGAGGT
>CM031612.1:5223387-5225887 GCA_018398815.1 Conus ventricosus | reverse complement strand
CTCTCTCTCCTTTTTCTCTCTTCTCCCTCTTTTTTTGGGCTGTTTTTTGTCTGTTTTTTTCTGTCCTGTCTTTCTGTCTCCTTTTTCTTCTCTCCCTCTCTCTCTCTCTCTCTCTTTTCTGTTTTTCCCCCCTTACCCTTGGCCCCCCCTGGCCCCTCCCCCCAAATTTTCCCGGGATTATTGACGAAATTTTGACGTAACCCCCAACCCCCCCCCCCCCCCCCCCGCCGTTTCCCCCTTTTCCCCCCCCCCCCCCCCCCTTCCGCCTTCTTTTGGGCCATATTGGCTACTCTCCCTCCACTCACCCACCAACCACTCACCATCCCCCCCGGCTTTCCTTTTTTTTGTGTGTGGGGATCTGACAAGTTGGGGGGGGGGGGGGGTTGACGGTCGCACCTGTGTCGCTGACTTTGCTTGGTGGAGCTCTTGAGTTCTGCTGTTCTGCTGGAGTTCGAGTTCGAACCCAAGGAAGACACCCAACTAAAAGAAAGAAAGAAAGTAAGAAAAGAAAAGGGAAGAGAGAGAGAGAGGGAGAGAGAGGGAGAGAGAGGGAGGGAGGGTCTCTCAGGAAGATTGGAATGTCCATATTTGATAGTAGTGAAAGGTTTAGCGTTTTATAGAGCCTTTTGTACTGCTGTTCCTGATGCTAAAACGTATTCATTACTAAGTATGGACAGGCATTTCAAAATTATACACGCTGACAAAGATTTTTAGATTTGGGATATCTGAAATCGCTGTACATCGTTATCGTTATATATATATAGAGCGCACACACAGTGAAAGCGAATGAATATGTTCACGTTTTTTTTGTCTGGAAAAGACGGAAAGAGAGGTACATCTATGTTGTCCGGTTCTGTATGACCTAAGAGCACAGTACGTTCCTCTGAGATATTGCAAAGCGCCAAGTCATTTTAGATTTACATTGCTTATTGCTTATGGCCAACACATACGAAAACGTCAGGAATTTGCCAATCTGTCGTTATAAATCCTTTAAAGCAGCGTTCTGTTCTCACTTCTTAAATTGACTACCAAGTCAGTTTTGGATTATTTCAGCAGTTCACAATTGTGAGTTCTGAAAAAAAAAAAAGAAGGAAGATGTTGGTATAAATGTACCCCTATCATGAAGGGGCAATGGCCTATACATGATTAAACTTTCCGTAGCATTCTGTGTTCCGTAGTCACTGTACCAGCGGCAGGTGACCAGGGAGAGGGTCCATTGGCCGTTTAATGGCGGTGTAGTGGGTGTCGACGGCACAGTGGCCATCTCTGTTGAGGCGTGGAAACACTTGCAGTGCTGTCTCGCTGTACTCACCACGAGACGTCAGTCCACGCGCAGTTGTTTTAGGTTACGTCGAGTTGTGTGTGTGTGTGTGTGTGTGTGTCTCCCCTTACTTCCCCCCCCCCCCCCCCTCCCTCTGTCCCATTCTCGTGGTTGACCGTGACCTTGTGGAGCGTTAGTTACATACAGACTCTGTCTGTCTGTCCGTCTATCTGATTTTTTTTTCTTTTTTTTTTTTTCTTCTGCCCCCCCCCCCCCCCCCCCCCACCCCCCCCCCCCCACGTGCCGCCGTGTCGGACTAGGCAGAGAGGTATCGTTTCGCGGTGTGTGTGTGTGTGTGTGTGGGGGGGGGGGGGGTGAGAGAGAGGGAGAGAGATTGGGGAGGGGGGGGGGGGGGTGAGTGAGAGGGAAAGAGGACTGTGTAGAGGGGCTCCGTGTCGGCTTGGGTCCATTACAGTGGTGATGTTACGAATTCATTTCAGACTTGATGTGTTGAAATGGAGAGGGTTTTGTTTGTTCCTTTCATTTTTTCTTTTTCAAAGGAAAGATTTTGAGAAAGAAGAACAACTGAAAGGAAAGAAATAACTTTTAATCAAACACACAAACCACGCGCGCGCGCACACACACACACACACACACACACACACACACACACAACACAACACACGCACGCACGCACCCCCCCCCCCCCCCCCCCCCCCCCACACACACACACGCACGCACGCACGCACGCACGCACGCACGCACGCACACACACACACACACACACAAAACACACACAACACACACACACCACACACATACCAGACACTCTCCTGCAGAATTCGAACGAGTTATAAACACATTAACGTGAACATTGACATTCTGGAGGTCACCAGAACTAGGCCGTGCTAAGTGCCGCCAGCAAGTCCCCTTGATTTCTTTAAAATATATTTTTTATAGCGACGTGTGGAAAATCGCAGGTAAATAATATGAAAATGAAAATAATAAAAAAAAAAGTCGCGTGGAAGGCGATAAGAAGAAGAAAAGAAGAAAAAGAAACACCCGAAGGTGCTGGGGAGGACCCAGAGAAGCACTGTCTTCACCGCCCTTAGAGCAGTCCTGTACCACCCTTGGAGGCCTGCGCTGTGTTGACAATGGGTACAGGCACGCGCAGGACACTCCATTAAGATATCAAGGGACATAACTGCTCCCGAACAGAGGTAAATCAGACTACAGGAT
>CM031612.1:5213387-5218387 GCA_018398815.1 Conus ventricosus | reverse complement strand
TGTTCCACTCACAGTGAAACATATTCTTTTCGATTGTTGGCACTTGCACGATGTGAGACGTACACACTTTACAGCAGACTCCACGAAAACCCTGTTCAGAGATGTCCCACCTGACGTGATCTTTGAGTTTCTGAGAGAGATTTAACATTTTTCATCTGATTGAAGATTTTACGGAAGAGAGATTTTTTCTTTTTTTAAACAAAGTTTCCGGTGCGTTTCTAGAAGATGTATTGTAAAAAGATGTGTGAAAGGTTGTTTTTGTTTGTTTGTTTTTAGATGACTTGTGAGTTGATTTTTACCTGGTGACAGCCCTGATATGGCCCTTTGCGGTCGGTTGGGCTATAAGCAACATGACCTTACCTTACCTATCGTTGTTGTTTTTGTGTGGCCTTTGTCTTTCGTTCTTTCTTTCTCTGTGGAGGTTAGCTTTCGGGATATGTTGAGGTGTCTGAGTCATGTATCTGTTTATATATCTATCTATCTATCTGTCTTATATCTGTCTGTCTGTCTATGAGAGAGAGAGAGAGAGAGAGAGAGAGGAGAGAGAGAGAGAGAGAGAGAGAGAGGAGAGGAGAGGGAGGGAGGGAGGGGCAAGGGGGGATGGTCTGTGTGTGTGTGTTGTGTGTGTGTGTGTGTGTGTGTGTGTGTGCAGAGAGTAAGCTGGTAAGGTGGGGGGGTAAGGGTGGGGGGCAAGCGTGAGGCCGGTACATGTCATTCTTTTCTAGGCGGTATTCACATTAGTATAGCAGTCAGAATGCTGGTATCAGTGTGTTATTTCTGTTTGTCTTGTGGCTGTTGAATTATCTCTTCCTCCCCCCCCCCCCTTTTTTTTTTTTCTCCCTGTCTAAAGTTGAATGTTTGTGTTTTTGTTGACCTTCGTTACCGAAATTGGTGCTGGAAGTATCAGTTTGAACCATGAAGATGACGACGATGGATCATGAGGTCGTCGTCATGCCTTTGATGGCGATCTGCGAGAGAAGGCTGTGAATGGTTTTGAGGGACGTGAATGGTTTTAGTGATCAGAGTGTCATTTTGTCTAGGACAAACAGAAGTACTTTACTATAACAGTGTGAACATGAAATGCTTGACCATTCCAGTAAGCTGGGGAATTTGGAAATATGTTACTACTGCGCCTATAAGCCTCGACACTTTGAAATGCTGTACCCTACCTGTGAACTGATGAATGTTGAAATGCTTTACCGTACCAGTAAACAGATGAATTTTGAAATGCTTTACCGTACCAGTAAACTGATGAATTTTGAAATGCTGTACCCTACCAGTAAACAGATGAATTTTGAAATGCTTTACCGTACCAGTAAACTGATGAATTTTGAAATGCTTTACCCTACCAGTAAACGGAGAAAACTTTGAAATACTTTACCCTACACAGTAAGCTGATAATACTTTGAAATGGTTATCTTTACACCGACAAACATTTTCATCTTTGAAATACTCTACCGTACCAGTAAACTGATGAGCTTTTGCAGTGCGTTACCACGCTGAAGAATGTATACACTTTGTAATGCTTTACCATAACAGTAAACCGATAACTTTGAAACTGTATCCTATACACTGACAAACCTTACAAGCTTTGTAGGTCTTACAGCGCCCCCCCAAAAAAGAGAAAAAAATGATGGACTTTGCAAAACGTTACCCACACCGATGAACGTATGCACTTTGTAATGCTTTACCATGTCAGTACACTGATGAAACTGAAATGGATTTCTACGCTGACAAAAAAACAACAAACAACAACAACAACAACAACAAGAAACTTTGAAACAGACCACTCTACCAGTAAACTGATGTATTTTGCGATGTGTTTTTCCACAGTCCACTGTACCAGTAAACTGATGTATTTTGCGATACTTTTTTTCACAGTCCACCGTACCAGTAAACTGATGTATTTTGCGATGCGTTTTTCCACAGTCCACTGTACCAGTAAACTGATGTATTTTGCGATGTGTTTTGCCCACAGTCCACTCTACCAGTAAACTGATGTATTTTGCGATGTTTTTCCACAGTCAACTCTACCAGTAAACTGATGTATTTTGCGATGTGTTTTCCCCACAGTCCACTGTACCAGTAAACTGATGTATTTTGCGATGCGTTTTTTTCACAGTATACTGTACCAGTAAACTGATGTATTTTGCGATGAGTTTTTCCCACAATCCACTGTGCCAGTAAACTGATGTATTTTGCGATTCGTTTTTCCACACCCATGAAGCAATCAACTCCGTAATGCGCCATCACCGTACAGGGAAACGCTCAAAGAGAAAGAAGTAAGTGACCTTTGATGACCAATGGCTTAGAGAGAGCATCGGTCCGGTCAGTGCTTTTTCAAAGAGCAGGTGGAGAAGGTTCAATTTAGGTGCGTCTCGTCACGCCTTACTGCCCGCCGGCCGGCCGGCCGGGCCCGGAACCATCGTTGTTGATTGATTCATGCTTCAGTGCAGCCATCGTCCCGTTCACCTGCCGAGCCCTCGACACACACGCCAAGCGTGACGGGTCACTTAGGTCGCCGGGTCAATAGCGGGAGTCCCGGGCCATATACAACACCGCATCATCATTAGGTGTTGAGTTAAAAGGAATTTGAAGTCACAGCGCCGGTGAACATGGCAAGACAAAAGGCGACGCGTTTCGACCTGTTAGGCAAGAGAAACAACGTGTTGAGGACGATGGAAACTCAAGAATGAGCAATCACTTATCTTCGCGAATTCAATTCAATTCAGTTCAGTTCAAACAACTTTATTATCACAAAACGTGAAATTCAATGTGGCAACGTCTTTGTTTTTACAACGTAACACAATCAATTAAAAAAAAAAGAAAAGAAGTACAGATTACATATCCAATAAAATAGCATTCTATTTGTATCATTTTATGTTATGCACTTTAAATACAACACCATGCACCAACACACACACACACACACACACCACACACACACACACACACACATACACACACCTCCTCCCCCCTCCCCCCCTCCCCCCCCACACACACATAAACATCAGTTCTGACACAAGATGGGCGATGGGCGTTGAATGAAAAGGAGGCCGTTGGGGAAGAGACGATGCGAGTTGAAATAGTAATGATGATGATAATGATGATGGTGATACTAATGATGATAGCAATAATGATAATAATGACCATTATAATGATGACAGAAATATTGAAGAAATGTTGTTGTTGTTGTCGTACCCTGGCTAAAAGACTCCAGGGATCATCTGAACAGCCTAAGTACTTGAACACTATGGTACAAATGCATCAGCTGGGGATGAGAACATGACGTGTGTGACCGTTTTTGATTACCCCGCCACACTCCGACTTCGAGGGATTTTGGAGACTGACTATGTTATGCTAGGAGCTTGTCACGACTGAAGATAAGCCCCGCATAACTATGCAGAGCATGACAACATTTTGATGCAGATTTGGTGTTCTAGCCTATGTCAGTTCGTTTGACACGGCCTTATGCCAAGGCGGATTGAACGAAATGATTAAAGAGAGGATTACTACCACTTCTTGTGATAGCAGGCCCTAAGGGGAGAAAGGGGAAGGGTTGGAGGACAGTCGAGCAGCCGTGTTTAGGCGAGCCGTGATTAGGGGAGAGAGAGAGAGAGAGAGAGTGGGGGGGGGGGGGGGGGGGGGGCAGCCAGTGCTCACAGCGAGAGTGGGAGAGATGGGGAACGGCAGCAGATTGTTTCTTTTCTTTCCCCTGTGTTTGGGGGAGGGGGGGGGGGGGGGGGTTGTTCGGGGATGGTAACAATGGAGAAAGGTCAGTGCCATGACCTTTACAGAAAGCGAAGTGAACAGTCACATCAATGGCAGTGTTGGGGGGAAAAACAAACATCTCGAACAAACATAAGCAACCACCAACCAACCAAACAACCAGCCAGCCAAACAACCAACCAACCAACCAACCAGCCAACCAACCAACCAATCAACCAGCCAGCCAACCAACCAACCGGCCAACCAACTAACCAACCAACCAACCAACCAATCGGCCAACCAACTAACCAACCAACCAAACAACCAGCCAACTAACCAACCAACTGGCCAACCAACCAACTGGCCAACCAGCCAGGCAGCCCGCCAGCCAACCAACCGGCCAGCCAGCCAGCCAACCAACTAACCAACCAACCAACACCCCTCCCCACATGTACATCAAACAAGAGAGAGTCCTTCCTCAACATGACGAACTGAATGTATCTTGCTCCAATTTCTTCATGAGCTGGAGCTAAGTTGAGCAGTGATTAGGAACTTGGGATGAGCTAATCAATCAACAAATTAACGAAAGATCAAACACGGAACGTGCTTTCAGAACTAGGATGAGCTAGCTAGTCAATCAACAAATTAACGAAAGATCAAACACGAAACTTGCTTTTAGATAATGATCATCGTTGTGTGTGTGTGTGTGTGGTGTGTGTGTGTGTGTGTGTGTTTAGGAAGAAACTGACGACCGTAACGCTGTGTGTATAATTTAGACCAGAGCGCCCCCAAACAAACAGAGACGAAATCCAGTTCTGTGCTGTCTTGTCTGTCTCCCCCTATATTACTTATATAATATACATATCACAGTCTGTTCGCATGGTAATTCGTTGTTCTTTTCTCCTTAGGAGCGATCTCCATACTGCCGTCCCTTGTGTTTCTCTTTCAAGCTTATGATTGCGACGGGCGAAAATGTCATCGAAGGGCAACGAGATACTAATTGGCTGTATGTTCCAGTGAGAGAACGGGGAAATACCAATCCTGGGCCACTTCCGCCCTCACCCAGTTTCGGGCGAAAGTAACCAGGATTGGTATTTCCCCGTTCTCTGACAAGTAAGACTTCAAACTATGTTTTCCTAATCATTTTCGCGCAGACAGTCATTTCAATAACATCATTTTTGCGGAGACAGTCACCAAACTAAGACTTGGCTGAGACACTGCGCGAACAACCCTAATTAGAGGGCTTGGGGCTTTGTGGTGTAGCGCCCGAGGTCTATGGCCTGTAATTATGG
>CM031612.1:5160395-5213287 GCA_018398815.1 Conus ventricosus | reverse complement strand
CATGCTGCAGCCATTTGAATATGATCCAAGTGAGAAGAGCAAGCACAAGTTTATGGTGCAATCAATGTTTGCCCCCGAAGGACAGATAGAGAGTCAAGACCAATTGGTTAGTAACACTAGTATCCCTCCTCTTATTATATATGTTCTCATCTTCACCACGATATTGCCATTAATAGCATACTATCACGGTTATCATTACTGTTTCAACTCCCATGATCCCCTCCTGAACGGCCTCGTTTTCATCAAACAGCCATTTTGATTTTGTGCCGAATATGAGAAGATAATTGTTTCTCGTTCTTCGTTTTCACTGTCCTAAATGTTGTTTGTTTTTGCCTGAAGAAGACCCAAGAGATTGAAATGCATTGTGTTTTGTCCTGTACTTTGTTTGTGTGTGTCCTTGGCGGTAACTACCCCCCTCTCTTTCCAAATTTTTGTTAGCAATGTGGTTTTTTTTTCTCCCGTAGTAGTGCATATGACAGTTATGAGAACAGGAAGATACATAGTAGTTTTATGAAGTGTTTGTATAGAGTACCTGGTGCGTGCGCACATTCACACGTGCGCTTGCATGTACATGCCTGCTTGCTTTCAGTCAGATACAGATATGATATCTCTCTTGTTTCTCTGTTTCATGCACATATACTCCAAAAGTGTATTGGATGGGAAGCTAATGTGATACAAAAGTTGGAGTGAATTATGAAGAATATGTATAACTCACAGCAATATATGTGCATTTCAGAATTACTGTAGCTGTTATTCATCATTGAACTGACTTTCCAGAAAATTATAGCATTTGGTATCATTTGCCTTAATTGAATCACATATGGGTAATGTTTGTTTTATTGTTTAGAGGTAAATAGTCTTTAGATGAAAATTGCTTATAAACAGAAAATATAAGATGTGTAACTGTAAAGGGTATAGTTCGTAGCATATGGAATATGGTTAATATGGAAATAGGTAGATGTCCATGGTGCATGTAACTGCAAAGGGGTATAGTTTGTAGCATGTAGAATATGGTTGATATGGAAATAGGTAGATTTCTATTGTTTATTGCATTACAATCAGAGATGTTTGGCTGCATTTTGCCACAAACCTCAGCTTACCATGCACAGAGAATTGAGTCACCAGGGCAGAAAGATTTTCCATGAACTTCTAAGTATGCAAGTTCTCTTGTCCATTGATGGTGGATTCACAAAGTTAAAAGAAGTCTGAAGTTCTCCTCTGTTAATAATGAATTTACATGTTAAAATCGAAAGAATTCTGAAGTTTTGTTCTCCATTGATAGTGAAATCACAAGTTAAAACAAAAAGAATACTAAACACTGCTGTCTGTATGGACCTGACCATGTATGTTTACACACTTTTTTTTTTTAATGATGTGTTGTGGATTGGGTTTTGGTGTCACAAGAACTTTTCCATTTGCATTATTGTACTGCAAGGAAGAAATTTGTTCCAGTGGAAAGATGCATCGCCAGACTCGTTGATGGACACCAAGCTGAAGTGTGTATTTGACATGCCAGACGGGACTCCACAGGTAAGTTTAAACCTGTCAGTTGAAAACCTAGGCATTTTTTTCCTGTGGGAAGATACATATCTTCCCACGGGAAAACTGCACTGTGTTTGACATGCAAGTTGGCACAACACAGCTGAGATTTTTTTTTCTATCTTACCTTGTTCTACCCCTGCAGTTATTTGGTAAAGCAGCATATAATGTAAAACCTGTCTTGTTCACACTTTGTGCTGTGGTTTGATAAGTTAACTGGTAGAATGCCAACTTTGCCTTTAGAAGGTTGAAAAGTTTGAATCTCAGACCAGACTGTCTTCGTACAAAGACATTGTTTTTGTTCAGAGAAACTTCTTACAGTCATATTGCTCATTTCCTCACCAAACTATATGGATTCTGAGATGATGTCTGCTGCTCTTTTGTTGATGATGTTCTTACAAACTGATGCCCTGTCTCTTGTCTCGATAATACAAACACAAAGGGCGTTCTTGCAACCCACCTTAATGGGCCGTTGCTCAGATAAAGCCATGGTATTGTTAGAGAAACAGTTCTCTTTTGTGTTGTCCTAAGGACTGGTCATTGATTGTTTCTTAGAGTATATCATATAAAGATCAGTTTGGATGACTTTCGAGGATGCATTATGTTGTTTGGTGTTGGTTGACAAAGTGCTAGTGTACTGCGGGTTTTACAGAATCTCCAGATATTCCAGGGCTGCCAGCCACTACGAATTGTTTATAGATCATTACTGAGTTATGGTGTGCTGCAAAGCTGCACGCTTGTCAAAACGACCGTAGAATTTCTTATGATCATTTTCATCACGCTGTGTCTTAACATTAAGAAGCAGTTCACAGTGTTTGGTTTTGAAACAGTTGGGTGGGCTACCTTTGTCACTGAACTGGAGCAAGGAGAACCAGATTAAATTGGTTGCCAGCATGTCCACAAACCTGAGTGTGGTTCAAGCAGAATATTGTTAACAGTTTTCTTGTAGAATACATTTGAGTGTGAGCATGTCCACAAACCTAAGTGTGGTTCAAGCAGAATATTGTTAACAGTTTTCTAATTGAATACATTTGAGTGCCAGCATCTAGCCATGCAAGAAAACACTTCAGCTGTGTGTGTGTTTAACTTTTGATTCCGCAGTATTACTGAAACTGGTAAGAAAACTACTGAAATTAGCAGTTGCTGATACTGATATTTCCGTGTGGCACTTACAGATCTGATTTTTGTTTGTTTTAACATCAAAATGGAATTGTGTTAACAAATGTAGGCACCTGCTCTTGTTCATTTGTTTGTTTTTATATACTTCATTACTTGATGTGTTTCTGGGAGTGGTCCATTTTCAGACCTGTCACTGTTTCATTTAACTGTTGTCTTAGTTGCTATGAGCAAACTTTTCTCTTCTTTCTCTGCTTTCCTGACACTGCATGCAGTGTAGACATTGTCTGTCTGTGTCGGTCTCTCTCCTTCGTCATACCCTTTATGTAAATCACAATCTGTCTCTCTTCACTCTCTCTCTCTCTTTCTCTCTCTCTCTCTCTCTCCTCTCTCTCTCTCTCTCTCTCTCTCTCTCCTCTCTCTCTCTCTCTCTTCACCCCCCTCCTCTCTTTTACCTGTCTTATTCTCTGTCTCGATGTCTGTTCCTCTCTCTGTCTATGTCTCTGTTTCTTTCCTCCCTCTGTCTTTTTCTTTCTTCTGCCACTCACGCACTCTCTCTCCCCCCTTCCCCTCACCCTCTCCCCCTCTCAGCAGTAGCAAATATATGTGCTCAGATGGAGAAGTGCATTCAAGCAACTTGGTAATTGATATGAATTTACACACACGTTACATAATCCAAAATGCTTACAGGCAACCACACATATACTCAGACACCATCAATATAACATTATCAATACATTGACAGCTGGGTGCTGTGTGTTTGAAACAGAATGCATCACATGATTCGTCACTGGAAGAAAAAGTCAAGGCGGTGAAAACGGAACCTGTCAGTGTCACGCTGCCCTCAAAGGTACAGTGTTCCCATAATGCTTTTTTAAAAAAAAGAAAATTTATTTTATTTATTTATTTAGTTCTTTTCATCGCTGGGGTTCCTCACATACCTGGGTTACTGTGGATGGGTAGAAAGAACAACTCTGTTGAATCTCTTTGTTTCTGTGTGTGTGTGTGTGTGTGTGTGTGTGTGTGTGTGTGTGGAAACATGTGCAGTTTTGTCTTGAGGAAAAAAAAAACGGGCAGAATTATGTCTTGTAAAAAATGATTCAGAATTTTTGTTTGTGTGTGTATTTGGGTGAAGGAAGGGGGGGGGGGGGGGGGGGGGGGGGGGGGTACTCTGACTACATCATTTTTTTCTGTTTCTTTTCTGAACTTTTTTTTTGTTGCCATCACATCAGCATTGTTGCACTATATGGAGATAGTATTTAGTATAGATTCAGATGACAGATCCTTATGATATGGCGATGTTCCATGCCAAGTAGGGGCTAAGGCATTTGTTTGGACTGGTAAGTATTTCGTTTAAAACTACTTTCAGTCATAAAATTTCTGTTGTTTTCAGTTCATCTGTCGCCGCTCCAGTGTTTTTTCTGCCTGTGAATACATTTATGTCTTTCTGTTTGTCTCTTCCTCTCCTTCTCCTTGTCCTTCAGCTAAATGTATATCTCACCTGTTGTCTGTTTTTTGTTGTTGTTTTTTTTGTCTCCTCCCCCCCCCCCCCCCCCCCCCCCCCCCCCCCCCCCTTCTTTTGTCTGTCTTTCCCCTTTTTTCTCTCTGTGAGTGTACCCTCTTTTCTGCTGTCTGTCTCTCTCCTGTTCTCTTATCTGTCTGTAAACCCTCTCCCTTCTGCTGTCTGTCTCTCTCCTATTCTCTTTCTGTCTGTAAACCCTCTCCTTTCTGCTGTCCCGTCTTTTTTTGTATTCTTTTTCTGTCTGTAAACCCTGTCCTTTCTGCTGTCTGTCTCTCTCCTATTCTCTTTCTGTCTGTAAACCCTCTCCTTTCTGCTGTCTGTCTCTCTCCTATTCTCTTTCTGTCTGTAAACCCTCTCCTTTCTGCTGTCCCGTCTCTCTCCTATTCTCTTTCTGTCTGTAAACCCTCTCCTTTCTGCTGTCTGTCTCTCTCCTATTCTCTTTTCTGTCTGTAAACCCTCTCCTTTCTGCTGTCCAGTCTCTCATCTTTTCTCGTTCTCCGTTTCTGTCTGTAAACTTTCTGCTGTTTGTTTCTTTTCTCCTGTCTGTACATCTCATCCCTCTCCTTTCTGCTGTCTGTCTCCTTTTCTCCTTCTGTCTGTACATCTCATCCCTCTTCTTTCTGCTGTCTGTCTCCTTTTCTCCTTCTGTCTGTACATCTAATCCCTCTCCTTTCTGCTGTCTGTCTCTTTCCTTTTCTCCTTCTGTCTGTACATCTCATCCCTCTCCTTTCTGCTGTCTGTCTGTCTCCTTTTCTCCTGTCTGTACATCTCATCCCTCTCCTTTCTGTTGTCTCTTTCCTTTTCTCCTTCTGTCTGTACATCTCATCCCTCTCCTTTCTGCTGTCTGTCTGTCTCCTTTTCTCCTTCTGTCTGTACATCTCATCCCTCTCCTTTCTGCTGTCTGTCTCCTTTTCTCCTTCTGTCTGTACATCCCTCTCCTTTCTGCTGTCTGTTTCCTTTTCTCCTTCTGTCTGTACATCTCGTCCCTCTTCTTTCTGCTGTCTGTCTCCTTTTCTCCTTCTGTCTGTACATCTCATCCCTCTCCTTTCTGCTGTCTCCTTTTCTTCTTCTGTCTGTACATCTCACCCCTCTCCTTTCTGCTGTCTGTCTCCTTTTCTCCTTCTGTCTGTACATCTCATCCCTCTCCTTTCTGCTGTCTGTCTCCTTTTCTCCTTCTGTCTGTACATCTCATCCCTCTCCTTTCTGCTGTCTCCTTTTCTCCTTCTGTCTGTACATCTCATCCCTCTCCTTTTTGCTGTCTGTCTTGTCTCCTTCTGTCTGTACATCTCATCCCTCTCCTTTCTGCTGTCTGTTTCCTTTTCTCCTTGTGTCTGTACATCTCATCCCTCTCCTTTCTGCTGTCTGTCTCCTTTTCTCCTTCTGTCTGTACATCTCATCCCTCTCCTTTCTGCTGTCTGTCTCCTTTTCTCCTTCTGTCTGTACATCTCGTCCCTCTTCTTTCTGTTGTCTGCTGTTTCCTTTTCTCCTTCTGTCTGTACATCTCGTCCCTCTTCTTTCTGCTGTCTGTCTGTCTCCTTTTTCTCCTTCTGTCTGTACATCTCATCCCTGTCCTTTCTGCTGTCTGTCTGTCTCCTTTTCTCCTTCTGTCTGTACATCTCATCCCTCTCCTTTCTGCTGTCTATCTGTCTCCTTTTCTCCTTGTGTCTGTACATCTCATCCCTGTCCTTTCTGCTGTCTGTCTCCTTTTCTCCTTGTGTCTGTACATCTCATCCTTCTCCTTTCTGCTGTCTATCTGTCTCATTCATTTACTCTTTCTGTCCGTACATCCCTCTCCTTTCTACTGTCTGTTTCCTTTTCTCCTTGTGTCTGTACATCTCATCCCTCTTCTTTCTGTTGTCTGCTGTTTCCTTTTCTCCTTGTGTCTGTATATCTCATCCCTCTCCTTTCTGCTGTCTGTCTGTCTCCTTTTCTCCTTCTGTCTGTACATCTCATCCCTCTCCTTTCTGCTGTCTGTCTGTTTCCTTTTCTCCTTGTGTCTGTACATCTCATCCCTCTCCTTTCTGCTGTCTGTCTGTCTCCTTTTCTCCTTGTGTCTGTACATCTCATCCCTCTCCTTTCTGCTGTCTGTCTGTCTCCTTTTCTCCTTCTGTCTGTACATCTCATCCCTGTCCTTTCTGCTGTCTGTCTGTCTCCTTTTCTCTGTCTGTACATCTCATCCCCCTCCTTTCTGCTGTCTGTCTTTTTCCCTTTTCCCCCTTCCCTGTCTGTAATCTCGCCCCTCTTTTTCTGCTGTCGGGTCTGTCCCCTTTTTCTCCTCGTTTTTAATCTAAAACCCGTCCTTTTGCTGTCTGTCTGTTTTCCTTTTCCCCTGTCTTTTACTTTCCCCACCCCTCCCCTTTTTTGTGTCGTCGTTTCCTTTTCCCCTTTCCCTGTCGAAACATCTCACCCCTCCCCCTTTCTGCTGTTGTCTTTTTCCTTTTTCCCCCTTCTGTCATTTCATCTCGTCCCTCTTTTTCGGGCCTGTCTGTCTGTTTCCCCTTTTTCCTTTGTCTGTACATCTCATCCCCCCCTTTCTGTGTCGTCTGTTTCCTTTTCTCCTTTTCTGTCCCTCTCGTCCCTTTTTCCCTTTTGCTTCCCCTTTTTTCCCCTTTCCCTGTCGTAGAAAACCCGTTAAATGTCTGTTCCCCCCCAAATTTGCTTCACCCCCGGTTTTTGGGGGGGAAAGTGGAAACAAAAAGCCCCCTTTTTCCCTGTGGGGAAGAGAGAGAGAGAGAACCCCGGCGGGACAGACGGGACAGAAGAGAGAGGAGAGACAGAGAGAGGACAGACGGGCGGGCCGAGGGGGGGGGGGCCAAAAGGGCCACACACCCCCCAAAAAACAAAATTTTTCTCTCCTTAAAATTAAATGAAAAAAATCCGCACACTTTTCTGAAAATTTCCACCCTACAACTTTCCCCCCCCGGGGCCCTGAAACCCCTTTGACAAAAAATTTTTTACGGCCCCCCCCGGGCCAGTTTGCCTAGCCTGCCCTTTTTTTCCCCCCGAAGCACCCCTGGGTTTGGGGTTTGGGAAAAGGGGTTTGGGCATCAGAAATTGGTTGCCCGCCCGCCCAAACCAAAAACGAGGCGTCCCGGGGACAAAAACTGGGGCGTCATTGTTTTTTTTGGGCCACCCCCCCAAAAAGGCCCCTGTGTTTTTCGTGGGGCGCTTTTGTTCCCCACTGGGGTTTTAATTGTTTTAATTTTAAAAGGGCCCCTAAAACGTTACGAAGAAGGGGGTTTTTACGAGGCCAAAGTTTTTTTTTAAACCCTCCCTGTTTTAAAACCCGGGGAGAAAATTGTTTTTTAGAAAAA
The DNA here is from genome assembly GCA_018398815.1 of Conus ventricosus. Classification (NCBI taxonomy): domain Eukaryota; kingdom Metazoa; phylum Mollusca; class Gastropoda; order Neogastropoda; family Conidae; genus Conus; species Conus ventricosus. The sequence goes on along the minus strand of CM031612.1, from coordinate 5,205,796 downwards.
AAAAGGAAAAAACGTTTTGGAAAAAAAACGGCTTTTCTAAAGGTTTTTTGGGTTTTAAAAGGAAATAAAACCAAGATTTTAGCTAGAATCCCCGGGTTTGACTTTTGGGAATGGTGTTTAATTTTTTAAATTTTTTTAACTAAAATCCCCCCAAAATTCCCTCGGACAAATTTTAAACCTAAAAAAATTATGTGTGGGAAAAGGGGCCCGAAACCCCCCGTTTAAAATTTACGGCTAGCGAGACGCGCTCCCTTTCTTTCACATGGAAAGCGCCCAAAAAAAAATCCTTAAAGCGAGGGGGGTTGGGTTTTTGGGCCAGGGTAAAGGGGTGGGGGGTGAGGGGGGTGTTTCTTTTTCGGGTTTGACGGGGCCCCGGTGCGTTACGAAAAGGGTTTTGAATTGTTCTTTTTGTATTAGACTTGTTTGTTTGTTAACTACAGTTTAGCCGTTTATGGGGCCCGGCTGTCTGTGTTTTAAAGATGTGTATCTTTTCAACTTTTCTAATTCAAACCCCCGCTTTCCCCTTCAAGGTGCCCTTTTGAAAACTAAAGGGCCCGTTTTTTTATTAATTTTCTGGCAAAAAAAATAGGATAGGGTTGGGCCCGCACGCGCGCACTTTGAGGGGAAAACCCGCAAAACAGACAGAAAGCAGAGAGAGTCATGCCCCGACACAACCCACCCCCCCCCCCATGGGCCCCGACAGACACCCCTTCCCAGCGCGGGGCCCCGCGGCCCACCCCACTGGGACAAACCCCGAGGGCTAAAAAAAAATTTAATGCTGCCCCGCTCCCCCCCTTTTAAACCCCACAAAATTACATCAGCCCCCGGCTGCCACCGGGGCCCTGTTGGCGGGGAAACGCTGCGGAGGTTTCCCTCTTACCCAAAAAAAAGTCCCCGGCTTAATCAGGGTGACACTTTGTGTTGTGCTCCCCCATACCAGCCGCCGCCATTTTAAAAATTCGCCGGCGGGCTGAAAAGGGCCGTTTCAAAGGAATTTTGTGTGTTTTTAAAAACCTGGCAGTAAAGGGAAGTGATATTTCATTTTTTTATCCCCAGTCCCTGGAAGTGACACAAAATATTACCAAGAAATGGATGAATTTGGTTGTTTCTTGGGAAAAGGGGAAAAATTTTTCCGACAAAGACGATTTTGTGAAAAATACTTTGTTTTTTCATGAGGTAGGCCCAAAATTTTTTTTGACAAAAAAAAAATTTGGTGGCGGGGCCTTGTTCTCCCCTTAAAAAGGGCCAAAAAGGGAAAAGCTTTTTTGTTTTGTTTTTTAAAACAATTTTTTTAAATTAGAGTAACTTTGAAAAGCTTTAACTTTTAAGAAAATGATTCTATTCAAAAAGCCCAAATTTTCCCCGGAAGGTGCCCTCCCTTGTATTTCAAAAAACCCTTCTCCCCCTTTGGGTTTTTGGGAAAAACCAAACCCCCCAAAGCAGACGACACGGAACCCAGGGCCTGGGGCCGGAGATTCGGAAGTAGTTAAAACCCCCCGCAGGGCTGTTAGGCGTATCCGGCAGCCAACTTGCTGCTCTGACGTGGTTTTTTAAATATAGAAACAAACCCTGCATGAAGGGTAGCCATCTTGTCCCTCTGACGGGTCTAAATATGGGTTAACCCCCAAAACCCGGGCATGTACGGTTTAAAAAATAGTAAATCCCGCGGCTCAAAAATAAAAAGAAACGATCTTTTGGGCATGTAGGGTTTTTCAAAAAGTAAATGACGGGGCTCTAAATATAGAAACGATCTTTGCTTTTTGGGTTTTCCCCAAAAAAATAAATTGCGCGGCAAAAAAATATAGAACGAAAAATGATGTAGGGTTTTTTCCAAAAAATTTAAATGACGCGGCTCTAAAAATAGTAACGACAGGGGGCCCCCCTGTCCGGTTTGTGCTTTTATGACTTTTTGCCCCCGGCTCTGCTTCGGCTTTTTGTTTGTTTGTGTGTGTGTGTGTTTTTTTTCCAAAAACCCCACCCCCACGCAGCCCCCCCACCCCCCCCCCACGCACGCACGCCCCCCCCACCCCCCCCCCACGAAACGCCCGCCCCCCCCACCCCCCCCCCCACGCCCCGCCCGTCCCCCCCCCCCCCACCCCCCACGCACGTCCCCCCCCCCCCACCCACGCCCGACGCCCCCCCACCCCCCCCCCCTTGGTACCCCACACACTCCCCCCCCAAGTCACCCCAAGTTCAAAATTTAAATTTTTAAAAATTAAGTCCCCCAAGTTTTTAATTAAGTTTTTAATTAAACTTCAAGTTCTTAATAAGTTCTTGATTAAGTTTTTAATTAAAGTTCTTGATTAAGTCCCCTCAAGATCTAACTAGTTATCCCTAAGTAAACCAAGTTCTTAAAAATTACCCAAAAAAATCAATCTATGTTTTTAAAATAGAAAATTTGTTTTAAGATGTAACACCGCCTCAAAAACCCCCCGGTAAACGGGAGGATGTCTTGCCAGCGTTCTCAGCATAGATCTTAAGGAAGGTTTTCCCCGAAGCAACCGCTTGATTAAATTTCGGGTTTTGGGAAATTCTTTATAGACCCCCATGTCTTTATTTATTGCTTTATCTTTTTAAAAATACCCCCAGATTTATTTTTTATAAAAAAATTTAAAATATTATTCCTTTTTAAAAATGGATCAAAAATGGTTCTTTTTTAATTTGGCGGTTTTTTGGCGTCAGTTGTCTTTTTCTGAAATTTAATGGTTCGATTTTTTTTTTTGCTTTTTTTTTGGTTGGCATTTTTTATATATTTTAAACCCCCAAAATTAACGCCCCCAGCGCGGGAAAGGGGGCGCCAAAAAGGAAACCCAGTTTTAAGTTTATATTCCATGAAGATTTTGGGGCCCCTTAAATCACAGGGAGTTTTTTTAGCTGGCATTGAATCAACTTGTTTGGGGGTTGGTTTTTGTTTGTTTTTTGATGGTCATATTTCTGTAACATTAATTTTTTTTGCCCTTTTCCCAACCTTGCTAATTTTTTTCCTGCTTCAACCCCCAGGATTTTTAATGGCCTCCCCTGATTCAGGGGTTTTTCTGTGATTTTCTCCCTTGGTTACTTTCTCCCCCCTAAATCAGTTTTTTTCTGGTTTGATGTTTTTCCAGTCGGTCATTTTAAAGGGGAAAAATTAAAATCTTATGATTAAAATTTTTTAACCCCATGTTTAAATGGCGAAAAAATTTTCCCCAAATTAATAGTATAAATACACCCTGGGCCCCCTTTAATGCCTTTTTTAAAAAACTGGTCTTGCGTTAAATCATACGAAAAGATCTTGTTCAAAAAAATCAAGGGAGAAACCCTATGACAAGTTAGTGTACAAACTAAAAACCCTTTTGGGCCCCACATTTTTCCCCCTTTTTAGACCCCAGCGGCTTCATCCGGTTAAAGATACTTTAAAATGTCTTGTGGCACATCTGTTGTCTTTTCCCAAGCAAAATTTCAGTTCCGGGGAAAAACTGTTTTTTTTTCCCCCACGCTCCCCAAAAAATAAAAACCTTTCCCCTTTTTTGGGGATAATGGGGCTTGATCCTTAAATTTGGAAAATTATTTTTCCGGGAAAGGTTTGGGCCTTTTTGCTGTAGGAGATCATCCCCTTTTAAGTTTTTTTTTAAATTATAAATTTATTTTTAAAAAAAATGGGCCCCAAAAAAAAACTGTTCCCAACTTGTATACCTTTTGCTTTTAATTGGGGGCCTAAGTGTAGGATCCATGTTTGGTAAAACCCTTTTTAAAAAAATTAACCCGAGATCGGGCCCAAAAAAGGCATGAGGTTTCACCCAAAGTTTAAATTGCAAATAAATTGCGTTTCGGTTCCCCGAAAAAAAATTTTCTGAAAAGAAAGGGAAATAATTCCAGAGAATATAAATTGTAAAAAAAAATAATTTATAAAAACCTGGCTTCACTCGCAAAAATGTAGGCGGCCTGTGGTAAATGCGCTTGTTTTTAGGGGCCCAGAAATTTTGTTTTTAAAGAAAAGGGAAAAATGGCGGCGAGAGAAAAAGCCAAAACAAAGCTATGGAGCAATTTACCCGCTGCAAAAGACGCCTATGAAAGGCAGGACTTGAGCATTAGATTTTTTTAAAAGAACACTAAAAAGCCCGGGGGCATGCGCTTAACTTTTAAAAATGTTGATCAAGCAAATAAAACAATTTATCAGAAAACAGGAAAAAACCCCCGGTTTTTAAAGACATTGCCCCCCCCAAAAATTCATTTAAACTTTTATCAACCATCGAAAAACCCCCGGCCCCAAAAAATCGGGGTTTATTGTCGTTGGAATGGACCGTTTTGAAATTTTTTTTTTTCACATAAAAAATTGGCTAAAATAAAAAAATGAAAAAACTATTTTTCCCCCCAAAAAGGAAATTTTGGGAAGGGTTCCACCAGAAAAATTAAAAACCCAAACCCCAAGCCGGCGTCAGTGAACAAACAGCAAAAAATGGAAAAAAACCCCCCCCCCTTTTTGGGCCCAAATTTTTACCTGCCCCTAGGCAAAATCCAGAGACCACACTTTGCAATACCCCCCCCAAACGCACCATCAAAAGGGAAATCTTCTTTTTTCCCCTCTCCCTAGTTAAGACAAAAAAGTTTTAAAGTACGCACTCACGTCATTATTGGCTTCAAGATAAAAAGATGGGGGAGCCATTAACAAAAAGAGGCTTCTGCTTTTCCCTTTTGTAAACAACTGATTCCCAAACGAGGGCCATAATTTTACCCTGCATAAATTCAAGTGATGAGGGAAAAGAATTTAAACCCCCAAGGAATAAAATTATTGTTTTTAAAAAACAGAGTTTTAAAGGGGGGAAGGGCCCTTCCCGGGTTTCACAGATCACGGGTTTATTTTAAAAATTTTAAAAAAACAAACAGTTACCCGAAAGACTTTTTCCCCCGTATCCCCAGAGAGCTGATTGACATTCTCGCAAAACAAAAAGGTTTTTTTAAGAAGACTGCCCCCCGGTTTTGCGCCCCAAAGGAAAATAAAGGAAAAAAAAGGGCCCTTAAAACAGTCCAAGAAATCAAAAAAAAACAAAAATGTTGCGAAGACCCCCGAAACCCCCGGGAAAAATAAAAACCTTTTGGGTTTAAAAGTAAGGTACCTTTTTTTCCCGGGGGAAAGCAGAAAGGGGAAACATTTCAAACCCCGGGAAACTGACCCGGTTTGGAGTGTTGAACCATAAGAAAAAAAAAAAATTTAAAAAAAAATGAATCCCCCCCCGTGTATTATTTACGAGAAAAATTAACAAAAACCAAAAAAAAACCAGCCCCTCAAAGTTTCCTTTTGGAAAGAAGAACTGCAGAAAATTTCCCCCAAGGCCCCAGTTCCGTTTTAATTTAAAATTTTAAAGGGTTCCCCAGTCCCAATACCCTTATAAAAAATTTTGGAAAAAAAACACCCTTTTTTGGTTTTTTTAAACTAAGGGACTTTTTTTTAAACAACAGTTGTGTTGATCCATGTGATTGATCCCCTTTTTAAACGTTTTCATGTGAAAAGTTTTTTCCCCCCCAAAAAGCTTCTTTTTAGTAGTCATGTGAAAAGTTTGACTGCCCCAAACGCTGCGGGGAATTCCCTTTTGCTTTTCCCTTAAATGATTTTTTCCCGGTCAAAATATGAAATTTTTGAAACCCACAAAATCCTTGATCCCCTTTTCCAGAAAATTTAATCCTCCATTTTTTCCCAAAACCCTTTTCTTTTTAAAGAAATTTGAATGCAAAGGGGGAATCTTTGGGGTTAATAGGGTTATCCCAATCCTGCATGCCCTTTACCCATTTCCCTTTTCCCTGTCTTTTTAGTGTTTTCAGGGGGGGATATCAAAAAAAAAAAATTTATCGTTCTTTTGTAAAGTACTCGGGGCCCTCAGGATACAAAGGGTTAAAAGAAGTAAAAAAGGGAAATTTTTCCCACCCAAAAGCTTTGATAATTCAACATTCCCCCAAAAAATACAGGTTTGTAAATTTTGCCTTTTTTTTCATCATTATCCCCAAAAAGGTGATCCAACCCAATTTTCGGAAGCCCTGATAATTAGGTTTTAAGCCGTTTAATTGCCCCCTTCTTTTGGTGACTAATCAAACTTTCTTTGCGCTTGGGGGAAATTTTCCTTTAGTTTTTCCCCAAAACGCTGGGTTCATCAGTTTAAAAAAAGGGCCTTTTTGAAGCCTGTGGATTTTAGTTCTGGGGGTCAGTATTCAAGATGTTGGTTTAAAGAAAGTCTTGACCAAAAGCTTTAAAGGGGTTGGACAGCTGTTAATTTTAAAACCCCCATGCTTAAAAAAATTGTAAAAAGGCTGTAATGCCCCAACAAAAATTTTTTTTCCCCAAAAGTTTAGGCCCCAATTTTAAGTGGTTTTTCTTAAACCATCTTTGACTTTTGCTGAAAAGGATAGTTTTATGAGGGTCATGGATTTTAAAAGAGGATATTCTAAGTCAACTTCTAAAATGAAACCCCGCTTTTATAGGCGTTTTTAAACTGCCCCCCAAAATTTAATGCTTTTGAAAATTTATTCGTCCCCGTGTACTTTTTTTAAAGTTGCGAAAAGGAAGCGATTGCCCCATTCCCCAAATCCAGTTTGTTTGAAACTAAAATCCAAAAGCTGTTGGGACCTTTTACTGGATCTAGTTTTTTTTCCAATTTAATTTTGGGTTTGTTTACAGAAAATATCCCGAGCCCCATACAATTTCCCTCCCGCAACCCTTTTTCAATCCGGGGATCTTTGGAAAACCCGCCAAAACCAAATCTTCTCCAGAAAATTTAAAAGGGAAAGCACCCCAACTCTTTCCCGGGGGCAAAAAAATGAAATTTCCCGGAGGACCCCAAACTGTAATTTTTCCTCCCGGTTTCCCTAAAAATTTTAAACCAAAGGCCCCCAAACAAAAAAACATCTCCCATCAAGTGGGATTTCATGATAGTTCCCATCGTTTTACACCAAATTTTTTGGCCAGGAGCTTTTTGGGGAAACCCCGAGCCCCTGATGTCCTTTCCTCTAAGACTGGGAAAAGGGAACCGCGCCTTTAGGGGGAAGTGTGCCCCTTGGGTTAAACCCCCCCCCAAACTGTTAAGTACTCAAAAGGGGAAAACCCCCCCTTTTCCCCAAGAGTTGGAAACAAAAAATTCTTTCCCGTTATTGGGAAAGGCCTTTTAAGGAAAAAGGGCCAGTGACTCAAAATGACCCCTTTAAAGTGTTCCCTTAAGTGTGAAAGAAAGACATGTTTTTTAAAGTAAAAACCCCTGAATTTTTTCGATGACTAAAGCAAAGCATGCTACCTAAAGGAAACCCCCGTTCATTTCCCCCCCCCCCCAAAGGGGGGGGGGGGAGTCAAACCTCGAAAAGGTGAAAAAATACGGGCAGTTTCCCCTGCTTTGGACAAACTTAAATTTGAAAAATTGCTTTTTAGGTCCCCCTCCCACCCCCAAAATTTCCCCACAAAAGTGAATAGGGCTTCTTGGGGGGTTTACACTTTTGGGCGTTGCCCCTAAACGCAAACCCAAAAAAATGGTGGCTGGGTTAAATGTTTTTTTTTCCGGCGCCTTATGATTTCAGAAAATTTAAAGATTATTAAAAACCAGGCGTTAGCACTTGCGATGCGTTTTTCGAATTTTTCTGCAGCTCTGGTCCCCCAATAAAATTTTGGGCCTTAAAAAAAAAAAAATAAACGCCTCCGCCCAAAAAACCAATAATGAAGGCAAATGAAAAATCTGATGATTACCCCATTAAGAATGTTTCCCCCGAATTTTTTGGGGTTCGGGCCCCCTTTTCCTAAGGAAAAAAAGCATCGAAGTCAGGGTAAACCCGAATGGCCTTGTTTGCGCCGTTTCCAGTTCTTAAAAAAAACCTTTAAAACCTGGGGGGGGGTTTAAGTTGTTCTGTTTTTCCTTTCTAAAGAACTTTAAAAATTTTTTAAATTTAAACATTGGGGCTTGAAAGTTTTGGAATTTTTGTTAAAAAAAAGCAAAAATTCGGGAATTTTTTAGGTTTTATAAAGAATCCCGTAAAAATTTGGCCCCATTGAGTTCAATGTGTAAGGGGGCCCACCCCGCGGGGGAAAACATTAGGAGAAAGGGTCAAAAGATTTTTGGGCGGTTCCTTTGTTGGATGTTCGGGAAACCTTAATTGGCCCCAAATTTTTTTTCCTCATCCCATGTGTATAATTAAAGTTTTTGGGTTGTTTTTTTCTTCAAAACTGATCTTTTTGGGTCTACACTAACGGGAAAAGGTACCCCCTTTAATTTAAAAATTCGGGAAATTTTTCCGTTTAGTTAGTACTCTCCTGCGTTTTCGCGGACATGATGCGCCTTGCAAGAAGCCCCACATGAAAAAATTTTTTGCCCTAAAATTTTTTATGTTTAAAACTGCTTCTTTTAAAACCAACCCGGGGTAGCGGAATAAAAACCCCTTTGCCTACAATCGGTGTACTTAGCCTTTTTTAAAAATTCTAAAAACTTCGCCCTTGCCCCCCCGACCCCTCTCTTTTGGGCTTCTTCAGCCGCAGGTCAAAATTTTTCAAGCAGTTTTTTCCCAAACCGGGGTGTTAAGTCATTAGGGAAAAAAAATGTCTGTTGTTTTTTCGGCCCCAGACTTCTAAATTTTTTCATTTTTTGTTACAAGTCGAAAATAAAACAGCTAACATTATTTAAAACCGGGGGGTCTTTTGGCCCGGTTCCCGGAACTTGGAAATAGATGAAAAACCCGCCTGTACTTTTGTTGGGTCAATGACTTCAAAAATAAATACCCTTCCCGTGCCCTTGATAAACGTCCCCTCTCGGCCATTCCAAAAATTCTCTTGCCTTCATATATCTTACCCAAAGCTGCCCTTCTTTTCTAAGCCAAAATTTTTTTTAAATTTAAAAAAAAAAAATACTTAATCCCCCCAATATCAAGGGTTTCTTTTTGCGCGGGAAACCAAAAAAACAAAAGAATAAACACCCTTCGGGTTGTTAATGTGAGCTGTTTAAAACCCAGATTTTAATGTCTGTTTATTTTAAAAGCTTTCCCTTTTTAATCTGCCGGGGCCTGGTTTGTTGAAAAAAAAAATTGTCCTCCCCCTTTCTTTGAAGATCAAACTTTTGTTTTTGTAGTCTTTCAAAATGGGCCCTGTAAACGATTAAATTCTTCTCCGTAAAGGTTTGAGCAACTCGGTTTTAAATTTATTGTCATTTTTTAAAGAGCTAAGTTTAGCTTTTAAATTAGTTGCCCCATACCCTGTGTGCTTTTGGATTTTATTTTTTATTTTTTTGTAGGGGGCACCTAAGTAAGAACAAGGCGAGGGGAAAAGACAACCCTAGGGGTAAAGCTGCGGGGGCGTTTAGCCCGTTGCTAAGACCCCCCAAAAAACCGTTCCCCTGAAGGCACATATAGCGTGCCCCGAAAAAACCCAAAAGAAACAGAATTAAAAGGGCCCGAAAGAATCCCCTTCTTTTTAGTTTTGCAGAAATTTTGAAAGGCCCTTTGCCTAGAACTTGCTGCATATGGAAAATGTTTTAATTAAAGGTTTTAGAAAAGGGGGTTTCTAAAAACAGCAAAAAATGCCGCAATCCCTTTTTTTGGCGGCGCTGTAGGCACTTTGGAAAAATTGAAAAGACTTGCTTTTTAAAAACAAAAAATAATTTAGTTTAAAAATCTTTTAACCCTTTTTTTTTCAATTTTAAAATTGCGCACCCCTATATTAAAAACAAAGTACTTTAAAACGGTTTATCGGCATTTTCCCTTTACCCTTTGAAGTTTTTTAGCCCTTCCAGCTCCCCGGTTTTCCCATGAAATGATTAAACCTCTGTTGCCTTAGGTCAACCCCAAAAACCGTTTTTGTTGTTAAAAAATTTCCAACCCTAAAAATTTAAAGATGTAAAAAAATTCCCCAAAGGTCGGGCTTTTTATTTTACCCCTCCCCCCCCAAAAAATTTTTCTTATTTTCCCCCAAAATGAAAAAAGGGTTTAAAGCCCGCTAGCTTTAGATTTTTTAAGGATTTCCCTCAATTGTACTTTGGCACTTTCGTATTTTAGGATTAAAAAATTTTTCCCTTGCTTTTTGAAGGGTTTTTCTTCATTTTTCACACAGAAATTTAAAATACCTTTAAGGGGGATCTTTCCCTGGGGGACACAAAAACTAAAATTCCATATAGGTCAGCCCTGCTTCGGGGATATGTTGTAGGGGGAAAATTTCACTTTTTCGTAAAATTTTTAAAATTTTTTTGACTGATATTGTTCCCAAATCAGCCTTGCTAAATTAGGGTTGTAACAACTTTCAAAACTTAAACGAGATGCCCAGAAATGCTGAAATTTGTTGGGTTTGTCGTTATCTGTTAACACTTTTTTGTAAACTTTTTAAAATTTTATTTATATGACATTTGTTTTTTAAAAGCTCCTTGAAAAAAAGGGGTTTTGGCCAATCCCTTTTAACAAACTAAAACCCCCCCCCCCCCCCAAACAAAAGGGAAAAAGCTTTTCCCCCATACGCCCCCAATCCGGAAAACTATTTTTTGCCGTTTTGTATCTTCAGCGCCAATTTATGTTTTGTGTTTTCCTTCATTTTCGTTTTCCTTGAAACGAAAAAGATCAGCCTTTTTTTCCCGGTTAGCCATAGATCGGGAAAAGGAAAAAAAATATGCTGAAATTGTGTAAAGAAAAATATTTTTTCCCCCTCTTTTTTTTATGGGAAATTTTTTAAAAACCAAATTTGCCCCCCCCCAAATTTTGGACAACTGTTGTTTGGTCTTTTGTTGAATCGGAACTATTTTGAAAGAAAGACGCGCAGGCCTGGCAAAATTTCCCCTTAAACCGCCCCTAGGCCCGGGGAAATTTTGGGACAAAAAAATTTGATCTGCTAAATAGTGAAGGATTTTTTGGAAACCAGTATATTTTTTATTCCATACCCCAAAGGGTTTTTTTCCCGTAATTCTATGGGGTCAGAATCGAGCCATATCCCATGAAACCCTTTTTTAAAAAACAAAAAAAAAAAATTAATTTTTAAAAAAACCATGGCGGGGAAAGAAGCGAAGTTTAGATGTTTTAAACGTGGAGACGCGATTGTTTCCCCCTGGGGGGGCAACGCCCCGGGGCTCCTTTTGCATGATAAATTCCAAAAGGGAAACCCCCCGGGGAAATTTAACAAAAAAACCAAAAAAAGTTGGGGTTAAAAAATAAATAAAAAAAAAAGAAAAAGGTCGGGGGGAAATTTCATTCTAACCCCCCCCCTTTTTAAGGCCAAAAAAAACCCCCCGGGGAAAAATTTTTTAAAAAACCCAAAAATTGATTTTAAAAATAAAAAGAAAAACCCAATTGTTTTTGAAGGAGCAAAACCCGGCCAAATTGGTTCCCAGCTTCCCCAACTAAAAAACCCGACCCCAAAAACCAAAGTTTTTAAAAAAAGGGCCGTGGGGGCCCTTCAAAAAAAGAAAAGAAACCCAAAAGCTGCAAAAAGGGCGAAAAACCCAAAATCCCGGCCTGGGCCCTTGTTAGGGCCAAAAATTACGGGGCGGAAAAAGGCATTTTTGGCAAAACCTTTCAAAAACCATTTTGCAAAGGGGGAAACCCAAACAGTTTTTAACCAAAAGCAAAAAAACCCTTTTTTGGAAAAAAAAAAAAGGGGGGCCCCTTTAAATTTTCAATTTCAGCGGGAATTTTTTAAAAAATTTTAAAAAAAAACCTGTAAAAAAAGGGGAAAAAAGAATCCAGTTTTTTCCAAAGAACCCTTTTTTTTAAAAGGCCCATACCCCCCGCCCGCGGCCCCCACCAAAATCCCCGAAGAAAAAACCCGGCCCTAAATCCTTCCCAAAATAAAAAAACCCCCTCCAAAACCCCCCAAAAAACCCAAACCAAAAATTTAACCAAAATTTTATTAACTAAATTTTAAAAGAAAATCTAAACCAAAAAAAAAAAACCCCTCTTTTAAAAAAAAATACCCCCAACCCTTACCCCCATTAAAATTAACAAGAATCCCCCCCCCCAAAAACAAAAAAAAAACCCCCCTTAACCCCAAAAAAACCTCCCCAAAAAAAAAAGAACCCTTTTAAAATTTCTAACCTTATAAAACCCAAGCCCCAAATTCCCCCCGGGCCCAAATAAAAAATTCCCCCCTTAAATAAAAAAAAAGAACCCAAAATCCCCCCCCCAAATTTTAATTAAAAAAAAAAGCCCCCAACCCCCCCCTAACCCAACCCCCACCCCCCAAACCCCCCCCCTTTTTTAAAAAAGGGCCCCCCCCCCCCCCCCCCCCCCCCCCCCCCCCCCCCCCCCCCCCCCCCCCCCCCCCCCCCCCCCCCCCCCCCCCCCCCCCCCCCCCCCCCCCCCCCCCCCCCCCCCCCCCCCCCCCCCCCCCCCCCCCCCCCCCCCCCCCCCCCCCCCCCCCCCCCCCCCCCCCCCCCCCCCCCCCCCCCCCCCCCCCCCCCCCCCCCCCCCCCCCCCCCCCCCCCCCCCCCCCCCCCCCCCCCCCCCCCCCCCCCCCCCCCCCCCCCCCCCCCCCCCCCCCCCCCCCCCCCCCCCCCCCCCCCCCCCCCCCCCCTTCCCCCCCCCCCCCCCCCCCCCCCCCCCCCCCACCCAAAGTTTAATTTGGTTCGTTTAAAACGGATGGGAAATGAAAAAACCCCTTTTTGCGATGTAGTCTTTTTTAATGGGGGGGTTAAAAGAAACTGTTTTTAATGGCGTACTCACCATTTTATAAAAAAGCAAACGCGGGGGGTCACAAAAAAGGGGGGGTTTGTCAGTTTTTTTTATTTTTTTAAAGTTGTAGTGGGGCCCCCAAACGGAATTTTTTCCCTCACTTTTTTTTTTTATTTTGAAGGGCATTTCATTTTTAATTTGTTTTAAAAAATTTTTGAAACCCAAAAACAACCCGGGGACCCCCCTTCTTTTTTAGAACTGCATTGATAAAAATTGCGGGGCCAAAACGGTCGCGCTCCTGAAATATTTTAAAAAAGTGTAGGGGTTTATATAACAAAAAAAAAGGGGGAAATAAAAGTTTACAAAATTGAAAGGGGAAACAAAACGCGTTAAAAAGTTAACAATCCCTGAGGGTTTAAAAACCCGGGGTTTTGCCCCCTTTAAAAAAAGCAATGAAAAAATTAGCCCTTACTTTTTTTTTAAAACTTAACACTGCAAATTTAAAAACAAATTAAATTAAATGAAGAAGCAAATGGGTTTTTGTAAAGAGCGCTAAAAGCTGGGGGTTTTTTCAACTAGAAATTACCCCCCATAGTTTTGTGTTTCCCCAGATTTGAAACTACGTTGGGGGGGAAAAGGTCCCGCTAAATTTTGAAATTACTTTCCCCTTACTTATGTCATTTAGATGAGTAAGCATGTAAAAAATTTAATATGAGGGAAAGGGCCCCTAAACCTTTTTTAAAGGGACCTTGCCGACGGGGGAAAGCGCTATTGGTTATGAAATTTACCCCCCCAAAAATTTACAGTTTAAAAGTTTAAATTTTTGTGGGAGGGGGTCGGATCTTTTTAATATAAAAATAAAAAGGCCCAAAAAGGGGGGAAAGTCGAACCCATGGAAACCCCTGACTTGTTTTGGAAAAAAAATACTACGCTACTAAAAAAATAATGTCGCGAAGGGCCAGAAAAAACCCGGGGTTCCATTAACGCCTGTGGGGTAAAACCTTAAAAATTAAAAGACCTTGCAGACGTTGCGGACTTTGAACGAACGGTGGGATAGGCACTTTGTATGGTTTGAGTCCATAAGTGGTGTTTTAAACCCCCGAAAAAGGGTTTAAAGCGACAGAAAAAAAAGTTTCCAAAACTAGAACAGGTGCGCAATCTAGAGGCAAAAATTTTGGGCCCAGAAAAGGAAAAACCCCATATTCAAAAACCTGCCCTCAAAGGGGCCACAAAACCCCCATTTTTAAAAGATGGGAAAAAAATTTAATTCAAAACCCCTTTCCAATTTTAGCCCCCAAAAAAAATTTTCGGGAAAAGCATTCAACTCGGGCCCCTATACTGAGTTTAGCCAGGGAAAATTTAAAAAAGGGTTGAAATAAAACCCGTTTTGGGAAAAAAACCGTACATCCTCCAAAGAAGGAAACAGTTTAAAAAAGATGCCCCCCAAATTAAAAGTCTTTCCCAAATGAAATTAGGGGGCCACGTTCACAATGATTTTTGAAAATTTCTGTTTAAAAGATGAAAAAGAGGGTGGGGTTTGGGGGGCCCTTAGTCCCGCCCTTTCAAAAGGAAATTTAAATTTAGCGGCAAAACTTGGGTTTTGAAAAATTAAAAGTTTACCGTCCATTATTTCCCCAAATGGCGAGGATTTTTAAAGGTCATAACAACAACCCAAACAAAACCCAATATTCCAAATTAAACATCTTCCAGAACTAAAAGGGGATTTAAATCTTACGCATTTGGCTCTTTGGGTTTTATTACATGAAAAAGTTTTGCCCGAGAGTATGATAAAAAATAACTGGTTAGAAAGTTTGTTTAAAAACTATGGAGCAGTTAAATTTAAGAAAAAAACCCCTCATTGTTAATTGTTTTGTGGACAAAACTGGTTGGGGAAAAAAAAACAATTTTACCCTAAACCCTGTTAAAAAACATTTTATCGTTTTTTTTAAAAAGATCATATGTGTTTTTTCGCCCAAACCCTTAAATGGAAAAAAAGCATTTTCATAAAGAAGGTTTTTGGACAGATGGGGAAAAAATTTTTGGTCCCCCAATCAACTGAGTGAGTTTTTAAAACCCAGTTTAAAGCCCTTTTTGGGAAGGGGAAACGCAAAACACTTTTTATTATAGATAAAGTTCAGAAGAAAGAGAAATTTATTAAAAAGAGAAACACTTTGCAAAAAACTGTTTTTCGCGGAAGAAAAGCGGGGATAAGTGTGTGGATTTTATGCCAGAAATAAAACTGGGTTTTTAAAAAGACTTTAGAAAAACCGTTAAAGACGTAGTTCTTTTTTACATGAAGAAAAAGACCTTTAAAGAATGTTTCCCGGAAAATGATGTTTGAAACCGCCCAAGAAAAACTTTGGTTTAAAAAAAAACTAAAATCGGGAAAAATTTTAGTAAATTGTTTTTAAAAAACGGAAAACCCCTGCACAGTATTTTTGTTTGTAGAAAATCGTTTTTTTTTTTTGGGTTTAAATTGCGTCTTACTTGCCGAGCAAGTAAAAAGCGCTTGGTTTTGGGGTTTTTGTGTCTGCCCGCCTCTCTGGTTTGTCTTTTCTCTCTCTTGTTCTCTCTTCTCTGTTTTCGGGCTGTTGGGGTTTTAATTTTCTCTTTTTCCCCCACGGGGAAAAAAGGCGGTTTTTAAGGGCCATTTTCCCCAAAAACCCCCCCCGGGGGTTTTGAGAAAGGGGGGTTTAAACGGGAATTTTTTCTTTTCTTTTTGGGACATCTCATCCTCCCCTTCTGTTGTCTGTCTGTTTCCTTTTTCCCTTCTGTCTGTACTTCTCACCCTTTTCCCTTTCTGTTTTCTGTTTTTTTTTTCCCCTTTTGTTTTGTACATTCACCCTTCCTTTCTGTGTCTGTCCCCCTTTTTCCTTCTGTTGTACATCTGCCCCTTTTTTCGCTTTTCCCCTTTTTCCCCCTTTGCTGTAAATCTCGATTTCCCTTTTGCGTCGTTTTTCCCTTTTCTCTTCTGCCCTGTAAAACTATCCCTCTCCTTTCGCTGTCTGTTGTCTCATTCTTTACTCTTTTGTTTGTACACCCCTCTCCTTTTACTGTCATCGGGCCTCTTTGCCCTTTTCCTTTTCCCCCCTCTTCTCCCCCCCTCTCTCTCTTTCCCCCCCTCTCCTCTCTCTTCCCCCTTTTCTCCCCTTCCTCTTTTCCTTTTCTCTCTCTCCTCTCTTTTCTTTTCTTCCCCCCCTTGTTTTGTTTTTTTTTTTGGGTTTGGGTTGGTTTTTTTTTTTTTTTTATTTGGGGTTTTTGTTCTTTTTAAATTTGGGGGTTTTTAAAATTTTTTGGGGGGTTTTTGTTCTTTTTTTGGGGGGTTTTTGTTCATTTTATTTGGGGTTTTTGTTCATTTTATTTGGGGTTTTTGTTATTTTATTTGGGGTTTTTTTTTCATTTTTTTGGGGGGTTTTTTGTTAAATTTTTTTTGGGGTTTTTTTTAATTTTTTTTGGGTTTTTTTTCTTTTTATTTGGGGTTTTTGTTCATTTTTTGGGGTTTTTTTTTATTTTTTTTGGGGGTTTTTTGTTTTTTTAAATTTGGGGTTTTTTTTTTTCCCCCTACCCTTTCCCATTCTGGGTTTGCTAAAAACTAGGCTCAGTAAAATCAATGACAGACGGGCTTCAGCGGTTAGTGCGTCCCCTTTGGCAAAAGCCATTTAAAAAGACTTGCGTATTTTGACCAGTATGTGTCCCTTTTTCGGGGGCCCCAATTAACATATACACTATCACCCAAATGGCCCCTGCGCCACAGTCACGTTTTCGCACAACAAAAGGGGGTTTAACCCCCCCTACAAAAGGCCCTTCCTGTGGAGGGCCCCCCCAGATCTTTTAAATAATTCGCAATTTCCCTTTTTAAGAAAAACCCATTGTTTTAACTGAAGACAAACAGTGCTGAAAAACATTTCTACTCCTCTAAAAAAACATTCAGCTTGTTTAAAAATTTTTTGGGAATTTTTTTCAAAAAAAACGAAAGTCAAGTGTGCTTTTTTCAAGATCAAAACTTTCAGTTTTTAAAAGGGTTTCTAAAACCGAAATTCTTTTTTAAAAAACAGAAAAACAAGTGGGGTAACTTAATGGGGCCCTTTATTTCCCAAAGTCATTTCTGGGGCCCCTTAAATTTTGGCATGTTGTAGACATTCCCCTACCCCCCCAAGTAAATTTCTGGGGGCCCTTTCTAATTGTGCAGTTTCCCAAAAGGGCCCCTACCCCTTTAAGTCTTTTCTGGGGGCCCTTCATTTTGCATGTTGTGGGACACGCCCAACCCCAAAAATTCATTTCTGCCCCCCTTCAATTGGCATTTTTGTAACACGGCCCAAACCCTTTTTAAGTCTTTTTTCTCCCCGGCCCTTTCCCTTTGTGCATGTTGTAGACAGGGGCCTACTCCCAAGTCTTTTCCCTGTGGCCTTCAATTGGAAATTGTTGAACACTTTGGCCCCTACCCCCCCAACGTCTTTTTTGTCCCCTTAATTGTCCCATGTTGTCCCACCTGTTCCCCCTTTGGAATAGGATGATGTTTAACCTTTAACTTTGGAAAAAACATAATGTTCCCTGTTCCCCTTTGGAATGGGAAAATGATGCTTACCTTGCCCCCCTTTTGGAATAGGATAAAGCTTCCCTTTTAAATTTTGGAAAAGGATGATCCCCTTTTGTTCCCCTTTGGGAATAGAGATAATGTTTTACCTTTTTACCGTTGGAATAGAGGTGATAAACCTGCCATGCTGAGGTTTTTGGGATTTCAGTTAATTTTTAACTCCCTTTTCCCAAAAAAAAAAGAAAAAAAAAAAAAAGGGTTGAAAAACATGCCCAAAAAAAAAATTAATTTTCAAGTAAATTTTAAAGGTTTCCTGAAATGACCACATACGTGTGCGCTTGCGAAAACACATCCCACACAAGCACTTTTGCACCCCGCACCCCCAAAATGACGTACGCAACGCACACCCCAAGCCCCCAGCACACACCCGCAAAAACCCCACACACACACACACACACACACAACACACACACAACCAACCCCCCACCCACACACCTTGAAAAGATTTTTTTCTTTGTTTTTGCTCACCCACCCTTTTGATTTTAATTAAATTTCCCCCAAAGTCATATCCGGTCCCTGGTCCTGTCACTTTTGTATCAATACCCCCGGGTCATATCCGGGTATGCGTCCTGTACTAGGTATCAATCACCCCCAGTCATATCCAGTTTTACTGGTCCGTCATTAAGTGTATAAACCACCCCCAGGTACGGTGCCCTGTATCCCGCCAGTCATCCCAGTCAAACCCAGTGTACTGGCCAGCAGTAAACCCAGGTACTGGGGTCCGTCATAACTTTTCCCGTCTTTCCCCGGGTTTTACTATGTCCTGTATACTGCAAAAATCACCCCCAAGGTACTGTGTCTGTCATTCCCTTTTGTCGGGCCCCACCCCAGCATATCCGGGGGTACTGTGCCCTGTCACTAACGCAAAAATAAATCCCCAGGAAATTGTGTGTCATAACTTTGTCAGTCACCCCCAGTAAATTTTCCTTTTGTAATGTGCCCGCCCATACTTTTGTCAGCCCTCCCGTGTACTGTGGGGTCACAAAACTGTGTCAGTCACCCCCCCATTCAAATCCAGTGTACTTTTGCCCTGTCACAAAAACTGTGTCGGGTAAACCCCAGTGTACTGGCCCTGTCACAAAACTGCAAAAATCATCCCATTTGTACTGGTCCGTCACAACTGTGTCATTCCCCCCCAGTCAAATCCATTTGTCTGTGTGGTCACAAACTTTTGTCATTCACCCCCCAGTCATATCCAGTGTACTGGGGCCTGTCCAAACTTTTATAATCCCCCCCAGTCTTTATCCATTTTTACGTTTTCCTTTCCACAAATGTGTCAGTCATCCCCAGTAAAACCAGTGACGGTGTCTGTCATAAATGTGCGGTAAATCCCCAGTATCCAGGAACGTGTTTTGCCTATAGCCTTGTGGCCATAGAGGCAGAGAACTGTCCGAGGTTTGCCGTGTCTTGGGTGCATCCAGGTGGAAGGCAAAGCCCCTCCCCCCCCACCCCTCTCTCTCTCTCTCCATTGCCTTTAACCTGTCCTTCACCAGATCTGGTACCCATGCACTGCTGAGCAAACACAGAGGGAGAATGGGACCCAGTGAGTGGTTCAAACTTGCTACCATCAGCTTCACAGGCAAAAGCTCTCGCCATTTGACTACAGGCCTCAAGGATTCCAGAGAAATTAAAGACATGCAAAATGAATTGTGAGATGAGTTAACTCAGGAGTAATGTCTAGACAGACAGATTTTTTTTCCAGGTGTTCCATCAGGGGAAAGTAAGTATTGTTAGTAATCAATCTAAATAGCGGCTAATCCTTTTTGTCGAAAATCACCGCACTGTAATATGGGTGAAACCTCATGCCTGCAAACTGGAATTTGACTTTGGTATTTTTCAAGAGAGTTGAAAATGGCTATGTGACGGGGCTGATATTTTTTTTCAACATTTTGGTAAAACCTTCCTGCAAATTCTGTCCCTGTGCCAGTCCATGTTTTTGCCAAACTGTACCACCGTCGGCACTGTGTCTAGTCGGCATGTGACCACTGTGTCAGTCAACAGTCAGGATGTGGATGCCATTCATTTAGCTGATTCAGGATACTTCACTGTTCGCCACCATAGTGTTAAACAGGTGAAAGTGGGAATGGGTGGAAATGAAAGGCCCTGACAACGATGGTGATAATGGGCAAGGCAATTCTTTCAGTCCAGTGTGTTGAAAGTCCAAATCAACAGTGGTGTACAGTGCATCATGTGTGATGGCGTGAACTGAGTGCAGCATGTCTAGATGACACCACAGGGGAAAGAAAAGCAAAAACAACCTGGTGATATATAAAAACAAATGTACTCTCCCCCTCTCTCTCTCTCTGTCTGTCTCTCTCAGGATTGCTGTGCCAAGGGGTTGGGGATTGGAAACAAGACAGTGAAATGTTGCATAAATATATGGTTAATACTTGTGTTCAGTGCAGCTGTGTGGTTGGTTCCTCCAATCATGGTTAAAAAATGATTGACTTTCGATTTCTTTCTCACAGAGTTTGCTACAGGTTGGGTTGGTGCACAAAAATGTTGTTGTCACAAACTATTTCTTCTGTCAAAATGTAATTTTTGTTTTTCCTTTTATTTTTTAAGTTTCACTACTGGTAAACACAAAACATTTTCAACAAGAACTAACGTATCCAGATCTCAGTGTTGTGTGCCCCAGCACCTTGTGTTCAGTGAGCTTCACTGTATTTTGTTGCTCTCTAACATTGGTAGCTTGTAACAGTGGTGGTCTTGTGGATTTCTAAGTAAAAAGGAAGTAAGCCGTCCTCAGATCTCCAGATTATACAGGTGTCAGAGACACAGAAATCCTTCAGCTTCAGAGGGCTTTGTGTCGAGACACCTGGCCAGCTCTCAAATCTCCAGATTATACAGGTGTCAGAGACACAGAAATCCTTCAGCTTCAGAGGGCTTTGTGTCGAGACACCTGGCCAGCCCTCAGATCTCCAGATTATACTGGTGTCAGAGATACAGAAATCCTTCAGCTTCAGAGGGCTTTGTGTGGAGACACCTGGCCAGTGGCCTTGAGTAGCGCCCTAGACCCCTTGCCTTCCTGTTTCCCCTTTTTTTCCTGGTTTCACCTGTGCATCCATATTTGAAAGGTGTCCCCTCCACAAGCTGAAAGCAGTTTAAGATATTGCATATGTAAGAAGAAATTTCCCAGTTTTTAGGGAAAATTGCTGTAGGTTTCATGTGGGATGGCATTGAAAGATGACTTTTGGATGAGTGTTGTGCTTCTTGTAGTTTCATTACATCAAATTCTTGCCACAAATGATTATTCACTGAGTTGCCAAGTGCTATACTTCTGGCTTAGCATGCTATAAAAGGGGAAGCAGGAAGGCAAGGGGTCTAGGGCGCTACTCAAGGCCACTGGCCAGGTGTGCCAGAAAACAAACAAAAACCAAATTGCAGACCCAGCAGCAGTTTAAATGGAGCTGAAATGATATAAATCTGTAGACTTTTCTAGACTGTAGATTTATTCTATTTTGACACACAGTCATACCATTATGCACATTGGAATGCAGTGAAAATATGTGTTGTTTGTGGAATCTACAAACAGAGAAACGTATGTGCATACATACATTTGTGTTTGTACATGCACACATGAACAAGCACACTCATGTGCGCATGCGCGCGCGCGCGCACACACACACACACACACACACACACACACACACACACACACACACACACACACACACAGATCCAGCCTCTCCCCCTCCCCCCTCCCCTTCTTCCCAGTCCTTCCACTTTCATACTCTACACTCTTCATATGTTTAGAGCATGCAGGTCCATTGGTAGAGACCCAGGGAAGTAAAGCACGTTGCTTGTTCAGCTCCGTGTTGAACAAAAAAACTTTGGTAAGGGAGTGAGCACAATACACTGAAAGAGTTGGGCATGTTATTGCGAGCTTTGGAAGTATCTGACTTATTTTGAGGAATTATTTACATACCTTTAAGTAAAATGTAGTGAATTCAATTTTGCAAAGAGTCTAAGGCATGTTATTGCAAGCTTTGGAAGTATCTGACTTATTTTGAGGAATTATTTACATACCTTTAAGTAAAATGTAGCGAATTCAATTTTGCAAATACTGGCTAACCCCATTTGGAAGTTAATCAGCTGAAATAGCTGTGTCATTTGTGACGTCGTGTCTGTTAGCCATGGATTGACAAGGTGATAGCCTCGATGGGAATGTAAAAAAGGAAGACAACAGATCCTCAAACAGGACCAAGTACTTCAGTAAGCAGTAAATTCAAGGATATTACACGAATGTCTAAAAAGCGAAAATCGTGACGAGTACACCAACATCACACCATGAGACCGGGTCGAAATGTGCTCACCAACCGAGGGACCAAGAAAACAAGATGGCAGACAAGGGAGATGACCACACTTTCAGTCTCTGATGGATTGAGTGCCGTTTTCTTCCCTGAGCAGAACTCTGACTTGCATCTCCTGCCTGACCGAGGTGTTGGCAACGAGGAGGACTTGATGCCCAAACTGTGTGCCAGTGGAGCAGACATTTCCGAGCTGCAGTGCATGGTGGATGAGCTGATGGCTGCCCTGTTTGCTATGGATGATGAGCTGATGGCTGCCCTGTTTGCTGTGGATGATGAGCTGATGGCTGCCCTGTTTGCTGTGGATGATGAGCTGATGGCTGCCCTGTTTGCTGTGGATGATGAGCTGATGGCTGCCCTGTTTGCTGTGCAGGCTGAGAACGACCAGCTGAAGAAGGAAAAGGCTGAGGCCAGGGAGAGAGAGGAGCAGAAGACGACCCAGCTTTGCAAGTCCAGGCACACTGCAGAGGTGGTTGATCAAGAAGCTGGCTCCGTATGCATGAAGATTTGCAAATCTTCAACACGAAGTAGGAGAGCCGCCAAGGGCAAAAAGTAAACTATTCTCAGTGACAAAGTGAAAATGAAGTGAAACAAAGTGGACGATGAGGCTGTGCTTGGAGTGAGTGCCGTACAGGAACAGCCAATCTACCATGTCTTTTGCTGGATGTAAGAACACTGGTGGGGGTATCATTGTTCATTTTGTTTTGCGGTGGGGATATCATTGTTCTTTTTTTTAGGGGTGTGTGCAAGAGTCAGAGGAACCGAAAGGCAACAGAAATAGTTGTAGTAGTAGATCTGACTCCCAGAGGGATATTCACTCAGCATTGTCAGCTATTGTCCATTTAGATGGTTTGTTGAATTACATGTATACTTTTTTCATTTGTAATTTTGTTGTTATCACTATTGTCTTTTGTTTTTTCTCCTCCTTTCAATCAAAAGTGGCTCTGCCGATTGCTAGCAAGCGAGGACAAAGAATGGGTGGTGTGATCATGAAGGCAGTGTAAGGGAGAGTTGTTACGATCAGATCTCTCACTGTTTTCAGGTTATGCTCACAGTGCATTGCCAAAATAAGTCCGCTTCGTGTGTCTGTGAAAAGTGCAGCATTGTCTGCTATTGTCCATTGATGTTTAACATTCCGGTGTAATGGTTCATTGCTTGTCAGAAAGTTTTTTTGATAGTTATCCGTCCAATTTACTTGTAGATTTAGATGGTCTATTGAATTATATGTATACTTTTTTCATTTGTAATTTTGTTATCGCTATTTTCTTTTGTTTTTTCTCTTCATATTTCAATATCGTGCCTTGATGAAGGTTAATCTGCAGATGACTGCATGACGTTTGTAAGAATGTTGCAAACTCATGATCGATTGATATACTGATGAGAATTACAGATCGACCTACCTTGTCAACAGCAGTAGATTGAAGCACATCGTAGATTTTATATTGAGAGTGTTTTACCAACATTTGTGAAATTATCATACAGCTGTGATATTGTGATACAACTGTGATAAAACTGCTTGTGATAACAGTGCATCAATTTTTCTTTTTCAAGGATGGGACCACATGTACAGGGTTTTTTTATCCTGTGAGCAGGTCTGATAATGGCGGTGATCTAGAGGTGTGTCAGTGAACTATGTTCTGGAACAGGAAGTTACTGGTTTCCAGTCGTGCTGTAGTCTTATGGGGTGCTCAGTGTGAATTAATGGCCAGAGTCCCACCATGAAAAGACTGAGTGTTATGTGTTATTGTTTCTTTGTCGTCATGAAGACAATGGATTCTCAAATAGGTTTCAAATACTACAGTAAACAGTAAATTCAAGGATGTTATGCAAACATCTAAAAAGCGAAAATCATGACAAGAACACTGACATCGCAACATGAGACTTTGTTGAAATTTTACTCACCAACCGAGAGAGCAAGAAGACAAGATGGCAAACAAGGGGGATGACTTCAAACTTTCAGTCTCTGATGAATCGAGCACAGTTTTCTTCCCAGAGCAGAACTGTGACCCTGCATCTCCTAGGTGGTCAAGGTGAACAAGGACTTGATGTCCAAACTGTGTGCCAGTGGAGCAGAAGTCTCCAGGCTGAAGTAGACGGTGGGTGAGCTGATGGCTGCCCTGTTTGCTGTGCAGGATGAGAACGACCAGCTGAAGAAGGAAGTGGCTGAGGCCAGGGAGAGCGAGGAACTGATGAAGACCCAGCTTGCCGAGGCCAGGCACAACGCCTACGTACGCTTGAATAATCTTAACATCTCGAGCACAAAGTAGAACAGTGAAGCCGAGGGATGCCGAGGGCAAACTCTCTTTTAGTGACAAACTGAAAATGAAGTGAAACAAAGAGGACACTGAGCTGGACTCAGAGGGAGTGCTTGCTATACAGGAACAGCCAATCTGCCCTCTCTCATGGCGGATGTAAGACCTCTGGTGGGGATATCATTGTTTGTTTTGTTTTGCAGTGGGGATATTATTGTTTGTTTTGTTTTGCAGCATGTACACGACTCTTCTGTATGATGAAAAGAACATGAAGGGGACAGAAATAGTTGTAGAAGTTGATCTGGCTCCCAGAGGATATTCACTCTTGTACACCATCCAGAATGGCCGATTGCTAACAAGTGAGGACAAAGGATGGATGATATGATGATCATGAAGGCGTTTTATGGGAAAGTTGTCACGATCAAATCCCTTGCTGTTCTCAGGTAGTGGGATCAGCATGCTGACAGGGCTCTCACTGCCTGAACAAGCCTGTTCCATGTGTCACAGGGAAGTGCAGCGTTGTCTGCTGCTGTCCGTTGCTGTTTGAACTTCAGGTCTAATGGTCAATTGCAAATCAGAAAACTTTTCTGATAGTTATTCGTCCAGTTATTTGTCCATTTCAGTGGTCTGTGATTTCTTATGACATTTTCTTCTTTTCCTCTTCATACTTCAATATCGTGCATTGATTAAGGTCGAGGTTTAATTTGCAGATGGCTGCATGAAAAGTGTTAACTCATAATTGATTGACAGACCTATGAGAATTATATTGATTGATAAACTGACGAGAATTATATTGATTGATAAACTGATGAGAATTATATTGATTGATTAACTGATGAGAATTATATTGATTGACAAACCGATCAGAATTATACTGATTGATAAACGGATGAGAATTGCACTGATTGATAAACGGATGAGAATTATACTGATTGATAAACGGGTGAGAATTATACTGATTGATAAACCGATGAGAATTACAGATCAGCCTGCCTTGTCAGCAGCAGTAGAGTTGAAGCAAATCTCAAATTTGGTGCGGAGAATATTTTATAAATGTTTGTGAAATCATGATACATCCATGATATTGTGATACTACTCTGTGATATTGTGATACAACTGTTTGTGATGCTGTGCATCAAGTTTTCTTTTTCAAGAATGGGACCACATGTACAGTTTTTGATCCTGTGAGTGTGAGGCAGGTCCCACAATGGCGGTGATCTAGAGGTGTGTCAGTGAACTATGTTCTGGGACAGAAAGTTGATGATTCCCTGTCGTGGAGTACTTTTATGAGGTGCTCCGTGTGGAGTAATGACCAAAGTCCCTCCGTGAAAAGACCCAGTGTTACTTTTTACTGTTTTGTGGATTTGTCATCATGATGTTACTGGTGCGTGTTGTGTGCTAGGCTGGTGTGCCAGTCAGTGAGACAAGAGATTAGGTCAGGGTTCTTCCGACACGTAGTTGTTGGACTGATTTTTTTAAATAAATGAAATAACTTCATTGGCAATCACCCTACTTTGGGAAAAAACATTATGTAAGATTGCAACTGTTGAAGCTGATGGCAGTGCACCTTTGTGAACAAAAAATGATGTAAGATTGCATCTGTTGACGCCAATGGTAGTGGAGAGTATGATGTTGACTGTGATGTGGACTGATCATGCATGGAATTGGAAGTTAAGCTTTTCCAAATAGATGTGTTTTATTGCCTAGATGTGAAAAAGGGAACAAAAGAGGCCTTTTTGTTTTTCTAAAAAGTGACAATTATGGAGTAAACTCCATACAGGAAAACGGTTTCAAAGGTTGAAAAGTTATTGATAAAGCACCGCCAAAGAACACAGACAAACCAGTCACTGGACAAAACACGGCGCGTTTCGACCTCGTAGGTCTTCTTCAGGCATGATACACAACACTGGGGACAAGGAAAATGAACAAGCAGTCACTTATCTTCATCCAATTTGTCAAGACAGGCACTGAATGAATCAATCGTTCAGCGCCCATCTTGCACCGAGCTGGATGATAAGTGATTTTTGTTGTCCTGAGTGTTGTGTACTTTGCCTGACAAAGCCTAAGAGGTTGAAACGCATCATGTTTTGTCTTGTGATTCGTTTGTCTACGTTCTTTGGCGGTGCGTTA
Organism: Conus ventricosus; assembly: GCA_018398815.1. Taxonomy (NCBI): domain Eukaryota; kingdom Metazoa; phylum Mollusca; class Gastropoda; order Neogastropoda; family Conidae; genus Conus; species Conus ventricosus. Next base: position 5,179,925 of record CM031612.1, on the reverse strand, counting down.
TCAATAACTTGCTTTCAAATCTGTTTAGATTTCCACCTGCAGTGGCCTCACTTTGCAACTAGTTTGACATTGCTGCTGGACAAGCAGGGGCTGTTGTGGTGGTACATCGTTTTCTCCTTTTAGCACTTTGAATTGTATTGGTCATGCTGTTGGACAGAACACTACATCAGCTGGAAGAAAGATGTGTTGGAATATGAGGAACAAACCTCAGGAAACATTTCCAGAACTTTCCACATTCCACAGTGCACTGGTCCAGGACTGAGTAAAACGTTTCTTTAATTACACACACTATACCGCCGCTCACTAATGCAGTAAGTGACAGCGGTTTGCTATCGCTGCCTCATACACAATAAAGTCTGTACGGACAAGAACCCGGAAGGGGCCCAGTGTCTGGCGCATGCCCAGATCATTCCTCTTTTCTGGGCAGCCATTTCCCTGCTAGCCTTGTGCACTCCAAGCAGATAAGTATTTTTATTGTTGCTGCTGATTTTGTTGTTCTTGTATATGCTTTCGCTTAAGGGAGAAACATACGTGATGCGTTTGGGTGGCACAGCCAGGGTTCGAAAACCTCCGTCGATCTCTCAAACTCGCAGGCTGGTGCTTTTTCTGGCATACCGAAGCCCCTCTCTTTATTGCTCTCCCGCCCTTCTTATTGGTGTTACTCAAGTTTTCTTTTATAGCCTCAGCTCTTTCTGTCCCTTCCTGTCTTTTAATTTTTATGGAAGAAAGATGCTCATTTCCAACAGGTTGAGAATGAGGAGTTCATTGGAGCTGGATGGGGTCACATTGTTTGGCTGTGTGGTTCTGAATCAGATAATAGACACAATGTTGTTTGATGGTGTCAGGGCCTACATGGGTTTTATTTTGTGATGAAGGTTGAATTTTTGAAATAAGAAATTTACCATTGTGACGTGGTATGAGTCCAGTGGTGGTGGCAAACCAAAATTTGTCAAAAGTGTTTGTAATCACAGTGATGGTATTGGATGTGATCATGACTGGAGATTGAAAGTATGCCTTGAATATGATATTAGATGTATAGAACTGCGCAGTGTAAAGAAAGTGCCAGATAGACAGAATAAAGAATATGTATCAATGCTTGCATGTGTGTCTGCTTGATTAGATTACGGAACTACACAGTGTAAAGAAAGTGTCAGATAGACAAAATAAAGAATATGTATCAATGCTTGCATGTGTGTCTGCTGTCTGTGCTCTCTGTTGCTCCAAATCAAACACGTGTTCACCCACTGGGAAAGGAAACTGTTGAAACCGTATTAACTCTCGACAGTTTTTGAGAATTTTGCATCACGGATGTTCTTTTTTTCTTAATATTCTGCGCATTATTTCTAAAATAATATTTTTGTGATGAATGTGTTTATTTGTTTTTTTTAGGCGATATATTTCTTCAGATAACAAAAATGTTGTTTTAAATACCGTAATTCCGGGAAGAAAACCATCGATCACCGGTGATCGAAATTCAAAGGAAAGAACTGAAGAGAGTTAAGCCACACCCTTTTATTCACAGAAAGAAAGAAATGGTTTTTTGTTTGCCATGGCCTGGGTAAGGACAGAGGAGGGGAAACAAGATTTGTTGTGAAGATTTCCTCTTCAATCCCTGCTCCCAGCACTTCACTCCAGGCAGCTCTTCCTTCCAAGTCATTGTTCTTGGGCGTTCCTTGACAGTCCCATTTTTAAGATTTTCTCCCAAATCCCAGTCCCTGGCACTGGAAGCCTGTACAGTTAAACTGTCTTTTAATACTTTGTTCATCCTTCTTCTTTCAGTGTCCATCGCCATAAAACTTTTTTGTCATTCTGAAATGTCCTCTTCCCCAAAGTCCAACCACAGGCCATGAAAATAAGTCCTATTATCCTAAGTGGACAAACACAACGACATAGACACCATGGTGCAAATGGAATTGAATGAAACATGCAAGGCTCAACTGTTTTCTTATTATTGAGGAAAGGATGTGGACAATGTGAATGATGTTTATGTTGACTCCTGATGTAGATGAGATCATTCCTTGGTCACAGTGCTTGTTGAAAGAAAAAGACGGTTAAGATATGTTGAAATGTGTTGAACCTTTTTCTTGAAGGTGGAACAACAGGGATAGAAAGTGTGTACATGCATCTGAAATTAAGCAGCTTATTAGTGATGTTATAAAAAAACCAATATGCTGCACCAGTTCACAACCCTGATGACATTGACAGTGATCTGAAGACAGTTGGCGTCTTTCCCTTCCTGTTCTTTGTTAGTAGTGTGATACATGGACATGTGGACTTGCTAAGGGACGTGTTCAGATGTTAACCCTTTCAGCACTGATTACCCAGAGGCAGCAGACTGCGCTGAGCGGCCAGTATGGCTGCAGTGTGTTCAGATGTTAACCCTTTCAGCACTGATTACCCAGAGGCAGCAGACTGCACTGAGCGGCCAGTATGGCTGCAGTGTGTTCAGATGTTAACCCTTTGAGCACTGATTACCCAGAGGCAGCAGACTGCACTGAGCGGCCAGTATGGCTGCAGTGCACTGAGGAACACTGCCTGCCCAGGCAGCTGGCTGAGATTGGCCAGGCGCCAACTCTGCAGGCCTGTGGCACAAAAGCTACTCACTCAATCTTCTTTCTTTATTCTTGTATTGGAATATAAATGCTGTGCTTCGGGCTGTCATTTAGTGGGCCCTTGGTTTTTTTTTATGCATGACAAAGGTTTTACAAATAAACCGAAAATTTGCAAAATGCTTATTGGGTGTTGGTGGTTTTCACTGTTCAAATTATTCTTGTATTTTGATACAAAGACAATAAATCAGAATTTTTAAAGAAAAACTCTGGTATTTGTTATTTTCAAACTTGTTCTTTATCATTTATGTGTGTGTGTGTGTGTTTTAATGTTTCCATTGTCAGAATTGAAAGAGGAATGCACATTTTGACTGATCACCACTTCTGAGTCACCAACGGCAATTAATCATTATTACTCATTACTTGCTGCAAAACTTGCTTGAACAAGACTTTTTGTGACAAGGGTGAAGTGCTTAACTGTCTAGTCACTTTTGTGCGGAGAAAATCACATGAGAAATATGGGTTCTTACTGCCAACTTTCCGTAAAATGGCTTGCACAATGTAATCGGAAAGGACTTTGATCGGAAAGGACTTTGACCTACAGCTGAAAATAGGGCTTTCCTGGTCTCAAACAATGAAGAACGGGAGAAGTTCATTCACTCATGTGTGTCTGTCACCAATCATCATCTGCAGTCATCTGCCGCATTGTCGCCAGTTGGCGATTACAGTCTTGTTCTGTGTTGTCGCTGATCGGTGCCATAAGCGCTGAAACTGTTGATAAACACATTGGCTTTGCTAGAGTGTTACTCTGCATTACCTTTTGCTCCAATATTGCATTTGTCTATGATGCTGAATCAGGGAGGAGTGGGGGGGGGGGGGGGGAGACATCTTAGGCTGAAAGATTGAAGAGTGAGGGAATGTATCAATTGTTTTTATTTATTTATTTTGTTTAAAAATCTCATTTGTAAAGGTTTCAGTTTGAGCTTCTTCAAAGATGTGTCACCATATGGAGACTAGTCCGGCATAGGCTACATCACAGCTGCTATGTTTTGAAGCCACGCCGTGCAGGATTTACAGTTGATGGATAAATTAATTCATGGCTGAGATAAAAGGATGTAAGATGAGGGAAAGATACGACTTAGCAGATGTCTGCCCTGTACGTCAGCCCAATGCACTGGTCAGACCTGGGGTATCTGATTAACGTTGTCTATGTGACTGCTATCAATGTAGGCAAGGTAATGTTAGGTAAGGTAATGTTGCTTATAGCCCAGCTGACGGCAAAGGGCCATATCAGGGCTGTCACATGCATGTTTGTGTGTATGCATGCATGGGTGGGTGGGCATGAGCCCATATGTGTGCACCTGTTTATGTGGTGTGTGCATGCATGTGTATGCATGTGTCACTGTAATCTGTAGGCTTGTGTGAGCATGCTCAAGCATGCACACATATGTGCGCGTGTGTTCACATATATGTGTGGGTATGCATCTGTATATTCCTCTGTGCATGGGTGTACACACGTGTGTGTGTGTGTGTGTGTGTGTGGTGTGATTATTTGTGGGGAATGAATCTGTGTTCCCTACTTTAAACACCGATTTTGTAGTTTAATACACAGATTTGACACTGAAGTTACCCAAGAATGCATAATTTTTTCAGTTGTGAGTACAGTCTATTTTTCTTCCTTTTTTTAAAGCTTTGTTTCAAGCTGAAAATTGCGGAACTCTTTAAGAAATGCCGCTGCTCAGTTTTGTTGATGAATGTGGTCAAATGCTTCAACTTCAGAGTTGCAGTCCCTGATATCCAAGTCTTGTCAGTTATGGGAAAGAAGTTGTCAAGGTTTTGATCCAGTGGCTCTTGCCCACTAAAGACTTGCTGGATGCAAAAGTCGTGCTCTAATTTCACTGAAAAGATGGATTTTTTTCCTCTGCTCTAGGACTGCCGATGAAGAGAAACACACAGGTGGTGATATGGCCTATGACCACTGTTGCCATGTTTGTCGATCTTTTTGTCAGTTTTGCTGAAGAGATCGATCATGGATCAACAAAGTAACGGCAGTGCCCTTGCTGCCACCAGTGATGTTGGTCTAAAAAGTCTCGTACACACAAATCCCATTCCAGCTTTCAAAAGAGTTGCTCATTGCGTGCCAATCAATAAAGATGACGCAAACACAAACACATGTTCTCAAACGTGACTTATTCTTCAAAGTTTTGAAGTTGGGCTGGCTTAAACAAGTAAAATTAGAATGCCAGTGAAGGTGAACCGTTACAGTTCAAAAGCAGCGATTCCAAACGTAGTTCAAGGCCAGTGCAGGAGAGTGGTATTATCAGACAGAAGATGTTGCTAAGTCACAGATTTCTCCTCCTCACCCTGAGTTTGGTGCCATAGAAAAGTGGGACGCACAGCGGTCTGTTAGGATGACTCACTTTAAGTGTGGCACCAAAGACCCTGCCTGGGCCACTGGACTACAAGAACTCTGATAGCAGGTGTTGCTACTGGTTCCTGAACGTTACAGGTGTGTTGTGTAACTCTGATAGCAGGTGTTGCTACAGGTTCATGAATGTTACAGGTGTTTAGTAAAACTCTGATAGCAGGTGTTGCTACAGGTTCATGAATGTTACAGGTGTTTAGTAAAACTCTGATAGCAGGTGTTGCTACAGGTTCATGAACATTACAGGTGTGTAGTGTAACTCTGATAGCAGGTGTTGCTACTGGTTCGTGAATGTTACAGATGTGTAGTCTAACTCTGATAGCAGGTATTGCTACATGTTCATGAACATTACAGGTGTGTAGTATAACTCCGATAGCAGGTGTTGCTACAGGTTCATGAATATTACAGGTGTTTAGTCTAACTCTGATAGCAGGTGATACAACAGGTTCATGAATATTACAGGTGTTCAATCTAACTCTGATAGCAGGTGTTGCTACAGGTTCATAAACATCACAGGTGTTTAGTCTAGCTCTGATACCAGGTGTTGCTACAGGTTCATAAACATCACAGGTGTTTAGTCTAGCTCTGATACCAGGTGTTGCTACAGGTTCATGAGCATTACAGGTGTTAAGTATAACTTTGGCAGGTATTGCAACAGGTTCATGACCATTACAGATGTTTAGCATCTCTATGCATAGGAGTACTTTGTAAAATGTCACGATGTTATTGCGTGTTGTGAGAAGAGAAACGGGAACAATGTCACCAGTTTAGCCGTAGGCCCGTGGGAAAACATGGGTTACCACAGCGTCACAAATGTGCACAATACAGACAGCATGAAAGAAAAAAAAGGAGAAAAACTGATAGCACATTGTCTGGAGACTGGAACAGAGTTGTTAAGTTTTCCCACCACCCACTCATCTGTGCTACATCAACGCAACCTGACCTCAGGTCAGACCTTGATCGGCTGTGATAGGCGACTGACCCTGTCTCCACTGTTCTTCTTTTTAACGTCAAGTTCATTCTGTGTTGGTACTACCATGCACATTGCTATCACTCACCAAGTTTGTAGTGCATCACAGTTGTTGAAGAGGTTAAGTGGACGTTTTAACACACACTCAAGCACACACACACACACTCACACACACACACACACACACTCACACTCACACACACACACACACACACACACACACACACGCATCTATACCATTCTTCCCTTCCTTTCATGTCCCTCCCCCTCCCCTCCTCCCTCTGGCACCGTCCACCTCCCACCCCACTGCCCTCTCCCTTTTCTCTCTTCATCTTAATCCTTGATCGAAGAAAGGTTTTCCCCGAGTTCTGTCTCATTCTGGGCTCCGTTTCCGAGTTTGTATACTGACCTGCCGTGTTTCACTTCTGTCTTCCTGCACTGTGGTGCTGTTGTTGAGAGCAGTGCAAGAAGATTGCAGTGTAGGATGCAGTTTATGCAGTTTGTAAACTGACCTCCCCGAGTTTCACTTCTGTCTTTCTGCACTGTGGTGCTGCTGTTGTTGAGAGCAGTGCAAGAAGATTGCAGTGTAGGATGCAGTTTATTGCAGTTGCATGGGAGGTCTGAAGGACACGGTGGTTGAACCTTCATTGGTCTGTTATTTAATGTATGGTGGGGGAAGACACGTTGCCGTGCTCCTTCTTTATGTGTTTATTGGATGCTTGCCATGTTGAGTTCATGCTTTTGCAGTCTGGAAGCGTTTTTTTTCCCCAATGCCACATACTGAAAATGGACTGGTCAACATCAGCATCGACTGTTTAGGCTACATTTTGAAAATTCAAGTGATCTAACCATAGTGACACAAACGTACAAACTGTACGTGATTTTAAAGTTTATTATGTTTAAGTGAAAAGTTTTTCCCCAACAGATTTTTCATGAAAGCTACTCGTAACTTTTCTGTAATTTTTTTTTTTTTAGATTACATCACAAAATTTTTATTTAAAAAAAAAAGGTGTGTTTGATTTCTTTGGAATGTTTATAGTGTCTGTGAGCAAATTATGATTGGAATTCCCATAATCATGTAAAGCGTTCAGTGTTGGATCCTACATCTGTTGTATGTTCAGTTATGAGTCTCAGTGTGAAGTGTTGTCACTCCACCCTCTGGTGTGTGTAGAAGTGAAAACCTTGACCCGTTTTAAAACGGCACAGTGAAAAAACTGCTGGTTTCAGTCTACAGGAAAGAACAAGATAAAGTTGAAAGGTCAAGCAAATGTCATGTGTAGTTTCGCCACAACGAAAGCTCACATGTGCGTGAAAACAAAGGCTGAAAATGGACGGTTAAGTGTAAACTTTAGGCAGCTGACTTATAAAACAATGCCAGCTTTCTTATTGTCGAGCCACCTTGTCTGATGGTAAAACATGTACATTTTTTTTGCTCTTTGAAAATGCCTGGGAGATGTTCACATCTGGCCTTCTAGTGATCGACATTTATTTTATTTTTTTATTATTTTTTTTTTTTTTGCTGTCCCAACCTCTGCGCCACCTCAGAGGCAGTGCACCCACACCGCTCATTCCGACACCCCGTCCACAGCCATAGCCCGGCTGGCCCCGCCGCACCACCGGCACCAGCAATCCACAGGGAGCAGTCAATGTCAAGTCGTCAAGAGGCAACCCACCGGAGGAGACATTGCACTGCTGCCGAGTCACTTCGGTGGTATTCAGTGGTGCCTGTTCTGATCTAACATACGCAGGACACCACCTACTAAGCCCCTACTGACGACAATAATTGCTTAGTCGCGGAGCCGGCGTGAGTGAGCTCTCCCTCCGGAGGGCGCCAACGACAGCCCCCATGGACTCGCCGATACGGTGACCCCGACGGAAACAAACCAAAGGCACAGACGTGGAGAGGACATCGAAATTGAGGTCACCATGAGAGCAGGGCATGAAGGGCCACAGAACTTGAGACTTTTTTTTTTTAATGCTGATCAATGGGAATGAGGATGATTAAGATGATGCTACGGATTTCCATTTCGGTCTGAGACTACATGACAGGGCTGTACTCTACGCTTCCTTTCATAATATATCCTGGCGTCAACCAGGCCCGAGAGATACAGACACCTGCAGTGTTGGTCAGGAAATTTGAGCAACACTCTCAGAAACGCATCCATTAAGTGGATGAAACTCAACTGTGTGGTCCCAGTCTTCCCAACTGAGTCCGCAGCAAACTCAACTCTGGGTAGGAGCCGGTCGGGGCAGAAAAAACCCACATGACTCTGATGGGATTCGAACCCACGATCTCCCAGCCGGGAGTCCGCGACGCTAACCACTTCGCCACGGCAGCTGGTGACATTTATTTTCTGCTTACGTAGCACAGAGAGGGCAGGGAGAGGTAACTCGGGGAGATGCACTCAAAAATGGGCTCGAAGTCGTCGCCTCAGAAATTCAAACTCTGGCCATTATTTCTAAAATGCAGCAGCTTTACTCAAAGCAATCAGAACATACAGAATGTTATCTTTACTTTTGTAATGTCAGTGCAGAATTTTCATGATAGGAGTTACTTTTAAATTTCTGCAATGATAACATTTGTCATTGAAATATGAAACAGAAAAGTGTGATCGGTCTGCAAGCTTGCTTTCATGTATGTACTGTCTATGAGCAAGTGTTCTGAGAAGAATTGAATCATTTTTCTATCTCATCTTGTCAGTTACATAAACCCATTCATGTGGGCTCGTTTACGTATCTCAAGTCTAATTGCCTCTCAGAATCGGAACTGGTTTTGTTCTACCACCGTCTTGTTTGGGGGAAAGGGTGACCCCTGACCTGTGTCAGAAAACTACACAGTTTTTTTTTTTTATTTTATGCGCCAGAAATAATGTATGTTTGACTTTGAACGGTCAAGGGTATACGACCTGTGTAGTGTCCCTCAGATGTTGGCACGCATGTGCATAAAAAAAAACAAAAAACGAATCGGCATTCTGACACATCACAGTGTATTGGCAGGGCAGGGACGTTTAGACATTGGCACAGTGCCTTAGCATTGTTTTATGTATAAATGAGTGGATTTTAAAGCGCTTAGAGCTTGGTCTCTAGCCGAGAATAGGCGCTATATAAGTATTCATTATTATCATTTTTATATATATGATTAAAGTCCCCTGAGGAAGACCAAAGAGGTCGAAATATTGGGAAATCATCAACGTGGTTGGTGTTTTGTGTCTTTGTTTGGAAAAAGATACACATAAGCACCTATTAGTGCAACAGAGAGAAATGTTTTGAAGACAGGTGTGCAGTGCAGCCCTGTATTATATTGGCAAACCCAAACGTGCATTTGTTGTTTGTTAATCATGCATGGTGTGTTGGTGGTGTGTGGTGACCGAGGTCCACTGTGCTGTCTGGTTGTTTGTTAATCATGCATGGTGTGTTGGTGGTGTGACCTGAGCTCCACTGTGCTGTCTGGTTGTTGTTTGTTAATCATGCATGGTGTGTTGGTGGTGTGACCTGAGCTCCACTGTGTTGTCTGGTTGTTGTTTGTTAATCATGCATGGTGTGTTGGTGGTGTGACCTGAGCTCCACTGTGCTGTCTGGTTGTTGTTTGTTAATCATGCATGGTGTGTTGGTGGTGTGACCTGAGCTCCACTGTGCTGTCTGGTTGTTGTTTGTTAATCATGCATGGTGTGTTGGTGGTGTGACCTGAGCTCCACTGTGTTGTCTGGTTGTTGTTTGTTAATCATGCATGGTGTGTTGGTGGTGTGACCTGAGCTCCACTGTGTTGTCTGGTTGTTGTTTGTTAATCATGCATGGTGTGTTGGTGGTGTGACCTGAGCTCCACTGTGTTGTCTGGTTGTTGTTTGTTAATCATGCATGGTGTGTTGGTGGTGTGTGTGACCTGAGCTCCACTGTGCTGTCTGGTTGTTGTTTGTTAATCATGCATGGTGTGTTTGGTGGTGTGTGTGTGACCTGAGCTCCACTGTGCTGTCTGGTGCAGGAGGAGGGAGCACGGATGAGGAAGGTGGCTTTGGCCGACACCCTGGGCTCCACGCCCTCCCATTCCACCAGGCCTCGGCTGTGGCAGCCAAACCCGCCAGCACCCTCCCCATGGTCCTCTACATCGTCGCTGCTGTCCTCATCGGTCTGCTCATCGGCAAATTCATTCTCTGAGGCTTGGACTTGCCCCCCCCCCCCCCCCCCCCCCCCCCCCCTTTTTCTTTTTAAAAAAAAGTTTTTATGTCCTGTTTTCTCCCCTGACTTTCCCAAACTTTATTTATTTATGTGTTCATTTTTTTAGAGTTTATTTAGATTTTTTTTGTGTCTTTTTTTATCTCTTTTTCTGTTGTTTTTTTTCATTCTTTTTTTTAGACAAATGCAGGATAGGTGATCAGTTGCTGGTCGTGGGCCAATGGCTGGCTTCAAAGTCATGTGGCAAAAGCTTGCGCTGTGTACGTCTTTGATTTGGGACAGGAAAGGTTAGGTCATAGGATGCTTTTTGTTTTTTATGCGGCAGTTTGCCAGGAAGGCCGTTCATTTCTGAGAGCTGAGCTCCACCGTCTTTTTGTCAACCCCCCACCTCCTGTCTCTCTCTCTCTTTTCCCCCGTCTGTCTTTCAGACAGATTTTCAGACCGTTGGTCGTCCTTGTTACTGCTGTTTAATGCGATCACGTTCTTCTGCCCTCCAGACCTATGGTGGGTGGGGGGGCTGGTGACACCTTTTTTGCAAAAAAAAACAAACAAAAAAAACCCTTTTTCTTTACCTTGGTATTTGTTGGCTTGTTTAGCGGTTGGTTGGCGTTTTTAAAAAAGATATATGAATGTATTGTTTTGTTTGTAGTTTGTTATATGGGTTAGTTTTAGATAGTTTTCTGTGCACCGAGTAGATAGGGAAGTGAGATCTTTCATGAGCCAAAAGTGCTCATGGCAGTGTCGGACGACAAAATCATTCAGAAGAAAGAAAAAAAATCATTTTGATGTTTATCAAGAATTACCTCTCATGGTGATGGTGTACTCTTAGAGCACCCCTGATGTGACCTTGGCGGTCAGCTGGCCGGTAAACATGACCTGGCCAGCTTTGGTTTTAATTGGTAAGTTTTCTAGTCTCTTTGATCGTTTTATCAGCTCTCACCTCATTGGTGGCTTCAGTGTGGAAAAAGGAAAAGAAATAGAATAGCTCCCCTAGTGCTGAATGCTAAGATAAATTTGTGGTAGTGATTGTCCGTCGTTGAAAGAGGCATGTGGGAAAAGATGTAAGTAGGATGTATACCAGGTCTTCTCCTGTGAGGTTTCGTAGCATTTTGAACAGTCTGGTTGGTTAGGAGTTTGCCTGAAGTTTGGTGAAGTGAAGGTCAAACCAGGTACCTTTGGTTGCACTGGAAGCCTGTAGCCAGAGTCATTTACTCATTATATTGTAGTTTCTTCACAATTGTGTATTTGTCTTTATTTTTCCAATTACATCTTGTACGTTAAGGTTCAGCTGCACTGTTGCCAGTGTTCTTACGGTCTTTTATGTTAATAGATACTAATCAAGTTTATGATGAAAGTTTATGAAGAAAAGTGATTTATTGGTCTCTTTACACTATGATGATAATGATGTACATTTCAATCTTGTTATGGGTTTTTTTTTGTTTTTTTTTTGCTTTGTATTGTTTTTGTGTGTGTGTTTTGTTGGTTTTTTGTTTGTTTGTTTGTTTTTTTGGGGGGTGTCGTTTTGTTTTTCCTTTTCTGAAGGATCAGCAATTCTGGATTTCTTTCTTCTTTTTAAAAAAAAATATGTATTCATAATTTTACTTACCTACACAGTTTACTTGTGAATATTAATGAAGAGTGAATGTCATTATAAATGCGCTTGAATGAAGCGATATGTACCTGCTTACACCCTTTTATGCACCGTTGCAGCAAATCCCCAGTTTAAAAAGCGAAAACCGAACTAATTGATAGGCATAATAGTGAGTGGTGGTTTAAGTGTTGAGTTTCCCCATCCTGAGGTGGTGTGCATGGTGCCTGGGTTCAAATCCAGGCCATGGCTTGGTAGGCTGGAGAGGTTTGGGTTCCCCCAGGTTGATGCGTGCACACCCACTAAAACCCTTTGATCACCTTCCGTGTCTCTACAACTGCAGAAGATGCCTGTGTCATCCATTGCTGGCTTTCCGCGGCTATGGAGCTTAGGGGCCCAGTATGTGTTGTTAACAAAGGGAACCGCTCTGTGCAGAAAATCCCAGCACATACATCTGTTTTGTGAAGTAAAGTTTAACTTCTAGCCCATGAAGATGAAAAACGCAACAAGGGGGACTACTAGAAAAGGAAATAGAATCTGTGCTGGTTGTTAATGAGGATTTTTTCATGATATATTTATTCGATGGTTGTTTGTACAATGGCATTCATTTTCAACAGGTGCTCTCTTGGGGTGTGTGGTTGAGTTTTACAGTGGATTGAATCCGTTACGCGTTGGGGTTCAGGAGAATAGTCTTTTCTTTTAGGGCCAGGACTGTTGGGTGTGTGTGTGGATGCAATGTGCTTCACCCTTCACGGGCAACAGATGACGCTCGCACACACACACAAAAAAAAAGATGGGCAGCTGTAGGCGTTCTGTTGCATGGGTATCGCCAGTCTGGTGGGGTGGGGAAGGAGTGTAGCTTTGAGTTGCACAGGTGCACAAGTTGTGGTTCACATGTACATGAGCGCATTGTGAATACAAACCCATTGCTAAGGTGCGCCACGGTGCTAGGACACCAACAACTGCCAGAGAAGAAGTAGCAGCAGAAGAAGACAGAAATAAAAAACCTCCTAAAATGTCGTTGCGCCTTTCACTGGTTCAGGGGGTAGGAAAGAAGGGGACACCCTTTAAACACATCCATGTCAGAAATTTTTTTTTAGGATGATTTTTTTTTTTTTTTTTTTGAGAATCGCAGTAAACCCCCAAATTTAAAACTTAAAGCCTTACAGATGATAGCTTACAGCATGTCAGACTGAAAGATTTTTGAAATTAAAGGGTGTCGGGGAGAACAGGGATGGAGTCTGCAGCAAGCTAGTGTTTCAAGGCAGTGATCACAGTAAGATGGGCGTGGTTGGGACACTGGTTGGGGGTGGGCATCGTGGAGTGTATATCTCCGTCTGGCCCGCAGCCTGTGTAGTAGGCCCTGTTATGGGAGAAAGGTTGGGAAACTTTTGACTGTAACTGCCTTTTTTTTACAGGCGTTATAGTATATCCCTTGTTGGGGAGAGGGGGGGAAATGTTTGATCATTAACTGCCTTGGTATGAAGGTTTGGTAGTTATCCCACCTGGTTTGGAAAATTTTTGTGCTAACTACCATGGTAGGAAAGTTTGGTAGTAACTACCATGGTAGGAAAGTTTGGTAGTAACCATCTTGATTCAAAAAAAGGGAAAGTTTTGCAGTCAAATACATCAGTAGAAAAGGTCAGAAAAAATTTGTTAGTAACTTCCCTTTGGGAGAAAAGCTTTGAAAAATTGGTAGTAACTCCTTGATAGGAAAAGTTTGGGCATAATTCCTTGGTTAAAAAAAGTGTGGTAGTAACTTCCTTGGTGGAAAGTTTGGGAGTAACTTCCTCGGTAGGAAAGTTTCGAAAAGTTTTGGGTTGTAATTTCCTTAATAGGAACAGTTTGGTAGTAACTTCCTTGGTAGGAAAAGTTTGGTCGTAACTTCCTTGGTAGGAAAAGGTGAAGGCACACTATGTAGTTACTGCCATGGTGGGTAAAGTGTGGCAATAATTACGCTGGAATGAAAAGTTTAGGGAAAGTTTGGTTTTACTCCTCTGAAAGGGGAAGATGAGAAAATGTTTGGTTGTTCATAACCTGGCAGGAAAAGTAGGATAGTAATTACTGTGTCTGGACAAAGGTTAGGAAAAGTTGGATAGTAACTTCTTTGATGGGAAAAGGTATTGAAATTGTTTGGAAGTAGCTACTTTGGTAGAAAATTTGGTAGTTCCTGGCTTGTTAGGAAAAGAGTAAAGAAATGTTTGGTAGCAGTTTCCTAGATAGGAAAAGCTAAGTAGTTAACACCTTGATTGGAAAGGTAAGAACAAGTTTGGCAGTAGCTACCCCTGGTAGGAGAGGGTAAGCTGTTGGGGCCGTGGCAGTAAAAGGTAAGGAGAATTGACGTTGAATCTGTTTTGGGAAAGGGAATGGGTTGGGAAATAGGTGGTGGAAACTACCCTGAAAAGAAAAATTAGGTAGAGTCTGCCTTCCTAGGGCAAAGTAGTGCTGCTGAACATGCCTCTGTACTGTTGGTTTTAGAATCGATGGTCTGTAAGATAATGAACGACAGGTGGGTTAAAAAATGCATTCTTCCTCTGCAGTATTCTTCAGAGGGTAATAAGTGATGTTTTTTTTTTTAGTTATGACCTTCATGCATGCAAAAACTGTGTTCAAGGAAAACTTACATCAGAACAGTGTGAACTTTCTCCATTTTTGTCTTATCATTGTGAGTGGATATAACTGGTTTAGAACGATATCATTTTCTCAATTTTTGTGTATTATTGTGAGTTTATATTGGGGTTGTCTGTACTTTTTTTCTTCTTTTGTGTGGATTTTTTAAAACGCATTAGGAGTTCGATTTTGTAAGTGAACGCCCAGTTTCTTTGTAAACTTGCGGTTCACAGACGGTTTTGAACTACGCATAATGAGCAGTGATATGTTACCTTTTATTGGTGTTTAGATGATCAGACAATGTGGCCCTGTGGCAAGAGAGAGAGCCTGGTGGTGTCAACCCTGTGAGAGGCGAGTGATCCGACCGACACAGGCATTGGTGAACAAAATAAGGGGTGCTCTTTATTGTGGTGTGTGTTGTGTGTATCTCTATATCTATGTATTCATTGGTCCACTGATGGTTTTCCGACACCTGACTGCACTCATGTTTCATTCCTTCATGATGACATGGCGATGCCATGGCACTGTGCTGACTTGTCCTTAATGATGGTGTAGATGATGTGTACAACGGATTTCAATTAGCTGGTTTGGGTTTGGCTATTTGCTGCTTGGCCATCTGTCAGTGTATTGTCCATTGCCTTTGTCACGGTGTGTTACATGAGTGTGGCCTAAAACTTTGAGTGAATGGACGGAGGATGTTATTACCTAGATGTTTCCAGCAAACCTGTGAGATAGCAATTTCTGTTTCAGTTTGACCGTGTTCATTTTTCAAAGCGGGACGCAAAATGTGGAACGTGTGTGTGTGGCTTGGAAGAACAGCCTTCCTGTGCAATATTACTGTGGCTGTGTGTGCGCGGCCACACCGTCGGCCATCGTTCCGTTCACTGCGTCATGTCTGCTGTTCATGCATCTGCTTCTCTCTCTTTCCTTGCTGGCTGTGAGAGGATTGGGGGAAAGGTAAGGGGTGGGTGGGGTGGGGGCTGTCTTTGTGGTGAGCTGCCTATTCTTCAAGCAGACTTGTGTGGCCGTTACACTGTCGGTGAATTTTGTACAGTTGTTGACTAGAATACTCCTCAGTAATAGTCATACTAGCAGAAGTACACCTTAGAAAGTGGTGAGTCAAGTATTCCACAGCAAGTGAAAGTCAGGTTCTGTTTCCCTTATTCTTTTGTCTGGCAGGAGAGGCCGGCTTCCTGAGGGTACTTCAGTTCAAAAGGTCTGGGACTTAACACCAAAATGGTAAAACAATGACATGCACTCGGAGTTGATCCTACTCTTCCGATACACAAATCTCTGATACACAAGTACTAAGATTGGAAGTCTCCCGGTTTAAAGTTAGAGAGCAAACAAGTTTCCAAAATCCTTCAGTTTTCTGGACGAGGGGAATCTTTGAAAGGAAATTTTCTGATAGCAAGCTTGAGGTGCACATGTCTGTACCCTGGGTTCCTGGCTGACCATATGGGATGATGGAACTTGACTCTGATTTACCGTGCACAGTTCTGTCTTTGCATTCTGGGCAGTTCAGCTGTTCTGGCTGGTGTGTCCCACAGTTGAAGGTGTATTGTTGGCTGGCCATGCAAGGCTTCTTCGATAATCAGAACATCCTTTGTGTCGGGCCAGAGAGGTGTTTTTTTTTTTTTTTTTTTAAATTTTTTTGTTGTTTTTTTTACCTCACTTCTTGGCTTCAAGGCTTAGCTTCAGCTGCACTGTGAGGTGAAGGCCGCACAGACCAAGCGTCGTCGGATGAAGATGTTTCATGAACAGAGCGGACAGCACAGACCAAGCGCCGTCAGATGAAGATGTTTCATGAACAGAGCGGACAGCACAGACCAAGCGCCGTCAGATGAAGATGTTTCATGAACAGAGCGGACAGCACAGACCAAGCGCCGTCAGATGAAGATGTTTCATGAACAGAGCGGACAGCACAGACCAAGCGTCGTCAGATGAAGATGTTTCATGAACAGAGCGGACAGCACAGACCAAGCGCCGTCAGATGAAGATGTTTCATGAACAGAGCCAACAGCACAGACCAAGCGTCGTCAGATGAAGATGTTTCATGAACAGAGCCGACAGCACAGACCAAGCGCCGGCTAGGCGGCTAGTCGCGTTTTATGCACAGATTAGATAACGGACCAGAAGCCAGCTGGGTGTGGTGGTTCATGCACGGAGCACACAGTGGTGGTGGGGGGATTTACGCACATTCATTTCTGATCATGTATTTCCTGCATGATTTCCTGTCTGGCACTCTATCTTTTGTTTGGCTGGTTTCATGACCTAGAATTGATTGAATTGTGGGCGGAATGAGGACACAAAAATTGTGTGTGAATGTGGTGGTCTTTATAATTATGCATTCGGCTTTGCAGGTAGGTCTGCACTGTGAACCTAGATGTCTGTTTACAAACACGTACAGACGAATAAAGTGTATAATAAAGAATGATGCAAAGTACTGTGCTGTACACTTGGACGCATATTGTTTTTGTTGTTGTTTTTTGGTTTTTTTTTGTACTCTAATAGCTTATGTTTTGAATGAAAGATTGATTTTTTTTTTTTTCGTGATGAGTCACAAAGCTTGCAGCTTTCATCTTCATGTGTCTTGTTGAATAATAAAAGATTTTGAACAGATCTGGCTGGGTTAGTTGTCATGCTTGCCTTGTCAAAATGACTTCTTTTCAGTAGATTAGACATAATGATGGTGTTCTCAGACATGCATTGAACATACTCATACATGCGCCTGTGAACGTACACACGCACACACAGAACAACTGTATAATTTGAACGTAAGGTCGTAAAGGTTGTTTTGGTCTTTATGACCTTACCTTCACATTATCTAAGTTCTGAAAAAGACCCAGTCAAGTGTTATCAATGTTCATACACACACAGAGTCTAAATTATTTGGATTAAGTTTTCAAAATGTGCAAAATGAACCCCCCCCTCTTCCTTTTTCTTTACACCAGACCCGTTACCTTTACCTTTTATATGACATAGCAGATTGAAAATACAGATGCAAAACAGTGTCACAGAATTGAGATAATTTTGACAGCAATTTTGTATGAAATGAAGATGGGACTTTCAGAATCACTGTTTTATGACTTGATGTTGTTTTGTTTTGAACTGCTGACGGGAAGTGTTCAAGGATTTACCAACCTAGTTTGCCATGATTGCAGCTTTGTGAGCAAGTGTCTGAAAGCTGAGCTCCATGAGTCGCAGAAAACATGGGGTTCATTGACAGAACTAGCATTAACGAGGAACCGGATTTTATTGGAAATGATTGTGGTCACAGAAAATCATATCCAAGCAAAAGAAACAAAAAAAAAAACAGGGAGAATGTTAGAAATCTTGGAACCAGAACAGATCAAACACATGCTCATGCAGTCATTGGTCAACAGTGCCAAATGCACATAGTCATAAAATCTCAGGAAGTGGATCATTTTTAATTCATTCCACTGGCTTAATCGGACTATAATAGATGGATTGGATTTAATTCCATGTGTGAGTGCATGCGCATGTGTGTGAAGTAGGTGTAGGTATGAGGTATATGTGTGCTAATCTATGTGTACCCGTTCTCAGTGGCACGACTCCCGTGCTCCCCATACCAGCTCCTCTTAACACAGCCACACGCAGGGGTGTCCTGGTGCTGCATCACCACCAACAGTTGAGACGGAGCTATCAACAGTCACTGTGAAGCAGCCCAGCTGAGGAGACGCTGCGTCGTTGGCAAGTCACTTCAGCTGCACCTGTTCTGTTCCAACAGGACCCAGACTCCACCTCTCAAACCCTTCTGACGACAATAGTTGATTAGTCACAGAACCAGTGTCAGCAAGTGCCCTGCTTCAGAAGGAACCAGCACGTCTGCCCAATGGCGGGTTCCATGAACTTGTCAATGCCAAAGATTCAACATGAACCCGCCATTAGCATGAACGTGGAGAGGAAACAGAAAGTGAAGTCATGGTGAGACATGGGTGTGTTGGGTCATGACAACTCCGAACTGAGACTTTTTTTTTTTTTTCATCATAGCCATTGAAGTTGCATCCCATTTTGATCCCAGACTTAGTGACTGGGGCTTCTTTTCACAGTCCATTCCGCTGTCCCCCAGGCCTAAGACATGCAGACATCCACAGTGTTGCTCAGGAAATGGGAGCAGCCCTCTAAGAGATGCATCAACTAAACAGATGAAACTGCTAGGTGGTTCTAGTCTTCCATTTCCAGTCTACAGCAGACAGGCTGACTGGGCAGGAGCCAACGAGGGCCGACAAATCTCCCACAAAGCGTGTTAGGGGCCATCACCCATCCCGCCGCCCACGACCTGAGTCACTAACGACGGTCACAGGCACAAGATCAAAATAATTTGGACACTGACGATCAAATTTGTACCAGTCAGCAAGTCATAGGATTATGAGAAGGATGAATGAAATGAAGACGAAATGACGTGAGTTGCAAAGTGCTTGCGTCTTGAAATATTTGGTTATTTCTTCCAATGGACCATCTTTTGAACCTAACGTGTGTCTGTGTGTGTGTGTGGGTTTTTTTTCATTCTTTTTTTTTTTTTTAACCCAAACAGCTAACCTGAAGAGGCAAACAGTCTCAAAGTACAATGTACAGTCTCAATGTATATGGTATCTTTAAATGCAGTATGTTTAGGCATAAATGGGATCTTGTCCTGTGACTGGCAAATTTGAAACCTGCAACAAGTAGCATGCAATAGAAACTGACTGTTTACAACAAAGTGACCAAGAAGTGAAATGTGACGTAAACTGAAAGCCATTCAGAGAGCAGACTTGTGTGTGTGGAAGAAGACGTAGATGTAGACGGGTGTGGCAAAGAAGACTGACACAGTGACGATGAAGAAGGCATAATTCAAA
Source organism: Conus ventricosus (assembly GCA_018398815.1). Taxonomy (NCBI): domain Eukaryota; kingdom Metazoa; phylum Mollusca; class Gastropoda; order Neogastropoda; family Conidae; genus Conus; species Conus ventricosus. Next base: position 5,160,754 of record CM031612.1, on the reverse strand, counting down.
TACTCCTTGGCATCTGTATAGTGTCCTTCATCACGCCTTCCTTTAGCCTGCAAACACAAGCGTACTGTCCAGAAATTTGCTGGCATGTGCAAAAATAACACTCGCACAACATAAAGTTCAATACATTTGTAACTCCTACCAGAGCATGTAGGATTTCGAGACCTCGAAAACATAATGAACATGGTAGTGAATAATTCATAAATTTAGAATATGATGTTTGACATGTATTATTTTCTGCAAGACACTTTAAAATTGCCTTTCTTGTATTAAAGCCACACATACAAGCATGCTTTCAAACAAATAAAACGTGCACACACGCTTGCACACATACATGTACATGGGCACACAGATGCACTCAC
>CM031612.1:5130395-5155395 GCA_018398815.1 Conus ventricosus | reverse complement strand
GGAGCCTCGACAGGGAGCTGCCAGACAACGGTGGGGTGTTTGCAGCCAGAGAAGACCTGTGGGAGAGGCCGACAGGAGCCCTTTCCGTGGAGAGGGCGAAGTACGGTGGAGTCCGGGAGACTCAGTGTGAGGGTGCGACTCAAGCTACGTTGCCAGTGTCCCCCAACTGGGATTTGGCCAATCGGGAGGACACAACAGTGTGGTAGCTTCAGCTCGTAGTCGCACAGTGGGATGAGAGAAACTGACGGTCAACCAAGGAATGCTGGCAAGTTACGGACGTTTTATTTGTTCTTAAGTTTAGAAAGTGTGCAACAGAATTGTGGAATATTGTCTTTCCTGGTTAATGAAGAGTAATTGAAGGAAAGGGGATGCGATTTATGAGATTGTCTGTATGATGTTTACATTGTTGTATGATACAGATAGTTGTGTTGTGTAGTGACGGGTGGGGGCTCGGAGTCAAGTTAAATAAAGTTGATTATTTTCTATGAAATGTTATTGGTTTCCCGTCACCTTTGTGCGGGCCCGATGTGAGTGGCAGAGTGTGTGTGCCTATGCGAGAGCGCATTTTGGTTGTGAAAGCGTAAATACTTCTGTCTATAACCCCTGCATCCTGAATATGAAAATCATATTTTAATAACGAGGGGAGCGTCGGAGACCCGTCACAAATTGGGGGCTCGTCCGGGATGAACATAAATGAGTCATAAGTGATTTTGATTCTGGGTTTTGTTCAATTGCAAGGGATTTGAAAATTGTCGTAATTGTGGAAACCTAGATTTTTTCTTACCTGGAAAGACGTTAGTCATGTGTTGATTGTTTTGATTTTTTTTTCAAGACTGGGCCTTGTATTCGAACTTGCTTGATTTGGTTGCTGTTGAGGTTGATTGTGTGTAGCACAACTATTTGATCGCTTATTTACAAGTGATCGTGTGGATATCTCGCTTGTTACCGTGGTTGTATTAACTAGCTGATCGAGGGTTAGATAGCTTCAAAATGTCGACTGAAGAGGGTGCTGAGACAATGGGTCCGCTGAAAAAGATGGACCTCATAGAAGAAGGAAAAGCTTTAGGACTAAAGGGTCCGGAACTGAAGGCATATGTAGATGAAAACTGGCCCCGTGTAATTGAGGCCCAGAAAATACAAAGGGAACGGGAAGAAGGAAAGAAAAAAGAGGAGAGAGAAAGAGAACGGGAAAAAGAGGAGAGAGAAAGAGAACGGGAAAAGGAGGAGAGAGAAAGAGAACGGGAAAAAGAGGAGAGAGAAAGAGAACGGGAAAAAGAGGAGAGAGAAAGAGAACAGGAAAAAGAGGAGAGAGAAAGAGAACGGGAAAAAGAGGAGAGAGAAAGAGAACGGGAAAAAGAGGAGAGAGAAAGAGAACGGGAAAAAGAGGAGAGAGAAAGAGAACAGGAAAAAGAGGAGAGAGAAAGAGAACGGGAAAAAGAGGAGAGAGAAAGGGAACGGGAAAAAGAGGAGAGAGAAAGAGAGCGGGAAAAAGAGGAGAGAGAAAGGGAACGGGAAAAAGAGGAGAGAGAAAGAGAACGGAAAAAGAGGAGAGAGAAAGAGAACGGGAAAAGGAGGAGAGAGAACGGGAAAAAGGAGGAGAGAGAACGGGAAAAGGAGGAAAGAGAACGGGAAAGAGAAGAGAGAGAAAGAGAACGGGAAAGAGAGGAAAGAGAGAAGATAAGGCAGTTTGAGTTAGAAAAATTAAAATTGGAGAAAGAACGGGACGTGGACGCAAAACCTCAAGTGAACTTTGCACCACATGTCAGTCCCTTGATCAATATGCCAAAGTTCGATGATAATCCGGACCATTTAGAGGATTTCATTTCGCAATTCGAAAGGATTGCCAAAGATCAGGGCTTACCCGAAGAACGGTGGGCCACAAATTTGTCGGCGCTGCTGACACCCAAGGCTAGGGATGCTTTTTTCTGCTTACCACCGGAAAAACAGACAGATTATGAGTCGGTGCGTGATGCTTTGTTTCAGAGGTACCAGGTAACCGCCGATAGATATAGGAAATTGTTCAGAGAAACCGTTCGTAAATCAGGTGAGACGCACGTACAGTTTCTTTATCGGCTTAGGGCTCTCTTTGACAAATGGATAAGGTTAGGAAACATCGAGCAAACTTTTGAATCTTTGAGGGAGGAGATCGTTAAGGAGCAAATTCTCTCCACTTGTCGGAAGGATCTCACAGTATTCTTGGCAGAAAGAGAATTAGGAAGTTTAGAGGAGTTAGTGAAAGTTGCAGACAGGTATGAATCTGCCCATGATCAGCGTAATGGGATGAAGGGATCGAACCAGTCGACCCGTAATGCCCAGCCACACAGTCAGGGAGTGATTCGCCGACTCCCTACAAACAGGAGGCGAGACATCAGTTAGAAATGCATTCTAAGTCCCAAGGCAACAGTGGGACTCAAGAGAATGTTAGAGTGAAACGCACATGTTTTAAGTGTGGGAGAGAGGGTCATATTGCCAAGGAATGTAGCGGAGTGCGAATACACTCAGTTGTTGCTGTTGATACAATTCAACAGGAAGGCAGGGTGCCACCACCAACTACTAGGGCAGTAGTAAACGGGAAGCCGGTGACCTGCTTGTTAGATACAGGACTGACTCTAGCGGCAATGGTAGAGCCCGGTTTTGTGAGAGAGACAGACTATACCGGGGAAACCACCTGCGTGCGATATGCAGATGGAAGAACTAATCGGCTACCTTTGGCCCGTGTCAAGGTAGAGTCAGAGTTTGTCAGGAGTACTCTCACTGCAGCAGTGCAAAACAATCTTCCCTATCCAGCTTTGTTAGGGGGTAGGTATATCCTCCCGAAGCCTAACCAGGCTGCCAGTCAAGTAGGGAAAGCAAGGGCAGTGCAGGGTAGGAAGGTAAACAGAACGCAGGTGGAGTGCACAGGCGCCGCTAGCAGTAGAGCTAGCGTAGGCCATGAAGGTGGCCGTGGTGGTGTGAGCAGTCATCTGTTGCGGACAGCTACTGTGTAAATAATGTAGCTGGCCAGTTATGTTATTGATTTTGATTGCCCAGTATAGGGCGGGGTTGAGCCTATGTTCATGTTTATTTCTCATTTTTTGATTGATGGTTATCAGTTGATGTTGCTTGTGTTCATTGCCATTATCATTATGATTGAGTGCATGCTTACGTGTTATGAGTTTTCATTTTTCTGGTTCATATCTGTTTGCTCATGTTGTTTTGTCACAAGTGTCCTTATGTTGTGAAATCAGGATAAATGCTTGATTTGCATATTGTGTGTGAGACCGTGTGAGCAGTTTGTGGCTACACGCCTGAATTTGATTTTGATGTTAAGTAGGCTGGGCCACACACCTGAATTTGAATCTTGATTAGCAGAATAGGCCATACTCCTGGATTTGGATCTTGTGTCAATCAGGGTTGTGCTATATAAGAAGTGAATGGAATGATTAATTAACATGTATGGACATGTTGATAGCTAACGCTATGGACAGAGTTCTTGATTATATGTGAGCCAGGTTAGAGTTAAATGTTGTGCACAGTCGTTATGACTGACCAAAGAGTGATGTTTGGATTATCTGATTGATTTACTGGTTTTAATTAGGTACATTATCCATGTTAGAGATATTGATGGAAGTGATGTCTTGAAGCATAGGGGTAGTACTGTTATATCGACCCATGCAACTGAGTTTGTTTTATCCAATCTGAGAACATTCGTCCTGGAGGAAATGTTGATTGGAACAACATTCTTAGGTACGGGGGTGTAATGAGTCGGCCGAATGTTCTCGAGCATTTAGGCAAATTAAGGTAGTTTGCTGTTGTTGAGAGCAAGTCCTTGGGTTCTTCAAGTGTGCGAATTCAGGCATCACCAGGGGGAATACCCCGAGTCGCATACTGAAGGAGGGAGAGCTACGGGGAAGTGTTTCGCATGTCCGAGGGATAGGGACAAGTAGTTGCGACCTGCCGGTCCTGGGTAGAGGAGTGTCCAGTCTGACCACTGGCTGGCTATTCACTGGGTTCTCCAGTGGGCCTGAAGGGAAGGCGATCGTGTCAGGTGACCGTCACGGGTAGGCGACCGTCAGCCTGCAGGCAGAGTACAGCGACCATTCAGTTGTCCTTGTTCTGAGGAATGAATGGAAGGCTGCGGCCAATTGAGTGGTTTGCGCCTTGGTGTCTATAGCGGTAGTAAATACTTGAAGCATCAGTCATGGCTGGTAGAGAGGTCCAGGCTGTTAGCACAATGGGTAGCTTCGGGAATCGAACATGAGTTTGAATAGGAGGTTATGCATTAACCACTGGGTGCCCAAGTCTTTGTTGGCGCTAGCAGCTGTGGTGTGTGTGTATGTGTAGGTGACTTGTGATTCCATTGGTGGAATAAAAATAACTTTGGGATTCATTGGTACAAATCGTGTGATGTGTGTGTGCCCGTGATTCCATTGGTTGAGCCAGTTAAACTCGGGTTCTCTCTTGTTTGAGAATGAATATAAGGTGCTTGGAAAGCCAGGAAGTGTGTGACTCACTTAAGGGAAAGTGAACTCGCCCGTCTTGCTGAGGGCTCAAGAAAATACAGCGTAAAGCAGAGGTTAGCTGTCGCCTCGTTGTCTCCTGGGTGGGGACGTATGACAGTGGAGGTTGCTGTAGCCTTGGAGCCGACGACGAGAAGAATTGTCTCCCGTGTGGGGACGGTCGACAGCAAGACGTGTCAGCCTGTTGGAGCCTCGACAGGAAGCTGCCAGACAACGGTGGGTGTTTGCAGCCAGAGAAGACCTGTGGGAGAGGCCGACAGGAGCCCTTTCCGTGGAGAGGGCGAAGTACGGTGGAGTCCGGGAGACTCAGTGTGAGGGTGCGACTCAAGCTACGTTGCCAGTGTCCCCCAACTGGGATTTGGCCAATCGGGAGGACACAACAGTGTGGTAGCTTCAGCTCGTAGTCGCACAGTGGGATGAGAGAAACTGACGGTCAACCAAGGAATGCTGGCAAGTTACGGACGTTTTATTTGTTCTTAAGTTTAGAAAGTGTGCAAACAGAATTGTGGAATATTGTCTTTCCTGGTTAATGAAGAGTAATTGAAGGAAAGGGGATGCGATTTATGAGATTGTCTGTATGATGTTTACATTGTTGTATGATACAGATAGTTGTGTTGTGTAGTGACGGGTGGGGGCTCGGAGTCAAGTTAAATAAAGTTGATTATTTTCTATGAAATGTTATTGGTTTCCCGTCACCTTTGTGCGGGCCCGATGTGAGTGGCAGAGTGTGTGTGCCTATGCGAGAGCGCATTTTGGTTGTGAAAGCGTAAATACTTCTGTCTATAACCCCCTGCATCCCTGAATATGAAAATCATATTTTAATAACGAGGGGAGCGTCGGAGACCCGTCACAGGGAAGATTGCGAGTTTGGAAAGTGAATTGAAGGAGGGAGGGGAGTGGAATAAACACAACAGATGCTTGTTAATCTTGTGCCTGGTTCATTTGTGAAATGTCATCTTGATGGCAAATGTGTATTAGACTAATGACTGTTTCACAGTATCTGCTGACAGCTTAGTAAGCTTACTGTTTGTGCAACCTTAACAATCTTATTCCATCTTCACCGTATGATTGAGGTCAGATTTTCCGATTTCTTCGTCATTCACACACGAAAAACCAGATCACTCTTTTATTCCTTTCATGTGTCTTTAACACATGACCTGATCTTCTTTCCGCCACTCATACCGTGTTAGTGACGTTGTAAGTTAGTAAGTGCCTAGTTGTCTGTTTCCAGACTTACATGCAACCGTCATCAAAGTGCCACAGTACGTTCCTTTCAAAGCTGCTAAACGAAAAACAAGAGAGACAATTTGCCTATTTCGCTCACGTGTGATGAACGCACGCGCCACATGAAAGTGCAAGGTGGGTGGGGCAGGTGGGGGAGGAGAGGGGCATGTAGTTACAATTCCAACAGCTTCTTCTGTGCGACGATCGACCTCAGTTTGCCAAAACACGCCATAAAAAGCGCAATCAAAAGAGTAACCGCCTTGGCGTAAGGCTGTGTCAGGCCAATGACATGGGCTAGAACACCAAGGCTACATCAAAATGTTGTTATGCTCGGCATAGTTATGCGGGGATTGTCTTCAGTCGTGACAAGCTCCTAGCATAACACCATCAGTCTCCAAAATCCCCCGAAGTCGGAGTGTGGCTGCCCACATGGCAAAACCGGTCACACACGTCATGTTCTCATCTCTAGCTGATGCATTTGTACCATAGTGTTCAAGTACTTCGGCTGCTTGGATGATCCCTGGAGTCTTTTAGCCAGGGTACGACAACAACAACAACAACAAAAAAGAGTAGAGTTGCAAGTGTTTCACTGGCGTCTTCAGTGTGGCCAGCCTTGATAGAGGCAGTTTGGGGTAATGTGCACCAAGGGACACTGGATGTTCATGTGTGACTACATTCATGTTCGTATCGGTTGTCTGCGAGTCACCCAACGACAGCCACAGAATACTTGATATGACAGTCAACACCATTCTGCAGTAGCAGAGGATGTATCCAGTTCCTCACTTGATGACCTTGGTTATTTCTTTTACCCTTCAACCCACACGTCACCGCACCCCCCCCCCCTCCTTTCCTTTCCTCTCCCATCCCCATCTCCATCTGTCCTCTTATTCCATATTCCCATTCTCCTGTCTCTTTACCTGCCCTGCCCCCCCCCCCCCACCCCCACCCCGCCCCCCTCACCTTCCATCTCTCGCTCTTGCAGATTACTTAGTCTCTTGGCTTTCACTAGCTGTGATCAGACACCTGAAGCGGGGATCATTCTTCACGTGTCTTCATTTCTGCCGTCTCCTCTCTCTTGGGGGTGAAAAAGACCCTGCCAGTGATCTAACTCAGTATCACTTCTTTCCGTGACGGGGAGCTGATTTGTTATATTCCGTATGCTCGTCTGATGTCACGTATAACGTCTGAACGTAATGAACACGACGCTTTGTAGTTATACTTAATGCATCAGCTTCGGGTTTCCCCATAATTAGTACCTGTTTTCTATCGTGTTGGCAACAATGTCAAATGCACAATGGATTCCCCGAGATTCTGTAAATGTTTATTGTTGAAAAGCAGCTACTCTAACACAACTTGCAGCTGAAACATTCTCCGATAACAATAATTCAGCAGTCTTACTTCGCTATGTTTGACAACATAATCTGTAAGTACTCTGCCTTAGGTCTGAATATTCAGTACATCTGTACCTCTGCTTTTTTTTTTTTTTACCTCATGTGCGCAAGCTGATGATATTTTAAAGTCTCTAGATTTTTAAACCCTTACAGAAAGATCTGAGACTATTCATGAATGAGAAGAAATCAGTACCGCATCTGTACTTAACGACGCGAATGTGACACTTTCAAGGTGGACAGTCACATTTTGACAGCCGACTATGACAGTTTTCAGAAAACTGCATTTGTTGAACTTCAGTCCAACGTAAAATTGTTACCTTTGCAAATAGACATTCTAAATTTCAGTAAATGTCTGTTCAACCGAAAGGCTGCACACCAAAAAGTTAATGTGCCGAGGCCTTGCATAAGGAGTCGAGTATTTATAGACTGGCACAATTCCGTTGTTTTGAAAGCCGATTCTTCTCGTTTTCTTTCCTATGGCCATCAAGGAACCAGCCAGGTGGTTCCAAGCAGACAGATGAAAATCAAAGGACTATTTGGGGGATACCAGCTGGCGCAAGGATAGGATCACGGGTGAGTGCAAAGGCCTGAAATGTGACGTCAGCCAGTGAGAAAGTGATGTATTTGAAGATTGTGAATGATGTCATCGGTGGAAATCTCCCAAAATAGGTGATATGATTGTTGGGTGGTTGTTCTTTTGATCAATTATCAATTTAACATGAAAGGGTGGCTAAAATTTATGCTAGGCCTCAAAACACTTACATGGATTATAAATTATAGTGACTTGGTGCCAAAATCCCAATTGTGGCGAGTGGCCAATCACCACCAGCCAGGGCCGGAAATCGCCCGGTACCTCGCAATCTGACAGAAAATCCATTCTGGCGCTTGATCTCGCAGGTCCTCATTGTCCTGTCCCCACTGACCATGTATTGCCTTTCAGAGCAGGCATGGGGTCGTCTTCGTTTTCATTAAAGATGTATCAGTTTTGATGATGGCATCATAGTTTTGATCTTTATATGTTCTTAAACTCGCATTGTACTGTTATTGGCCATTGTGAGATTCTCAATGCGTCATAATGAAGTAGTTTAAGCGTTTATTTCATGAATCTTTTCTTCGTGTTTATTTTTCTAAAATGCGATGTTACATGAAAAACAACAACAGGAGCTGACAACAACAACAACTACAACAACAATAACAGCAACAACAACAGACAGACAGACAGATACAAAATACAAATGACACAACGATGTTATTCAAAATACTGAAACAGCATAACAAAATGAAACTTCACAAGTGATTTCAACCGGCTGACATAATATGAAGGATGAAAAAGGAAAGCAACGACTTAGACAATTAAGTATTTGTTGAAGACAACGCTAGCGCCGTGCTGATTATGACGACATCATCCAAATATGACGTTAGGAAACATCTTTTCTACTCAATCAGTGGATCAACCCATCAATCAGTCAATTTAAAGGATAATCGAAATGACTTATCCCCCATCAAGTTATTCCACAGCATCATTGAATAATCAGTCAGTTAAAAAGGTGATGGGAATTTCTTACTTTCCCAGGATTCCACATCATCGTCTGACGTCAGGTGCGCATGCTCTAGAAGGAAAGCTGTGTCATCTTCCGTCTGGATCCTTTGATTCTCACACATGGCACTGGAAACCTAGAAATAAGCCCGTCATCCCATGAACCAAGAATCTCTCTCTCTCTCTCTCTCTCTCTCTCTCTCTCTCTCTCTCTTCTCTCCTCTCTCTCTCTCTCTCTCTCTCTCTCTCTCATCTATTGTTCCAAAGGTGCTGCTTGTCAAGTGTAAATTTTTCTCTTTGCTTACAGGATGGGGTGCCTGTTCAACGATTTTTATTTTCTCCAGAAATGTGTGTTATAATTTTATTGTTGTGATAATGCTTATTGTATATATTTATCTATCTTCCAATAACCATTTTTTCATGAACTATATATGATGACCCCTCCCTTTCCACCCCCACCTGTTTCTCTCTCTGTCCTTCTCTCTCTCTCTCTCTCTCTCTCTCTCTCTCTCTCTCTCTCTCTCTCTCTCTGTCCTTCTCTCTCTCTTTCTCTCTCTCTCTCTCTGTCCTTCTCTCTCTCTTTCTCTCTCTCTCTCTCTGTCCTTCTCTCTCTCTCTCTTTCTCTCTCTCTCTCTCTCTGTCCTCTCTCTCTCTCTCTCTCTCTCTCTCTCTCTCTCTCTCTCTCTCTCTCTGTCTCTCTGTCTCTCTGACTCTGTCTCTGTCTGTTTCTCTCTCTCTCTCTCTCTCTCTCTCTCGTAAGGACAGCCGAATGTTCTGGAGCACCATAAAAAGTGTTAGAAGAAAGAATAACACATTACCATCTATTAATATTACACAGTGGAAAGCACATTTCGAAAGCATCTTGAATCCACAAGACACAGAAATGCTAAACGATAGAGAAGAAGGACCACAAGAAGAAGTGTTAAACGTAATTCATGTACAAGAATTAGACGAAGAGATAACCGAAAACGAAGTAAGATCAGCTACAGAAAAATTAAAAAAAGGCAAATCACCAGGCATTGATGAAATCCCTCCTGAATTTCTCAAAACTATAGGACAAAATATAGTGCCATTCTTAACGAAATTATTCAATAAATTATATCAAGATAGCTACTTCCCCATAGAATGGTCAAGGGCGGTGATCATACCACTACACAAGAAGGGAGATAGACAGAATCCAGGAAACTATAGAGGAATATCTTTATTATGCATCATAAGCAAGATTTACACAGCAATATTAAACAGAAGACTATATGATTGGGCAGAAGCAGAAAATAAAATCAGCAAAGAGCAGGCAGGCTTCAGGAAAGATTTCTCAACAGTAGACCATATTTTCACACTAACATCTATGATAAGTAACTGCCTATACGGCAGAAGAAGAAGTAAATTGTATGTAGCCTTCATTGATTATCAGAAAGCGTTTGACACAGTAAATAGAGAAAAACTTTGGGAAATTCTACAGAAACACAAAATATCTACGAAGATGATTAACATGCTAAAAGCTATCTATAAAACAGTACAAGTATGTGTAAGACATGGAACTGAACTAACAGAATTCTTTGAATGCCACACAGGAGTGAAACAAGGGTGTTTACTGTCCCCTCTAATCTTTTCATTACTAATTACAGAAGTTGCAGACAATGTCACAGCTAAAGGAAGACACGGATATCAATTCTTACCCGGAAAGGCAGAAATATTTTCACTTCTATTCGCTGATGACATAGCTTTAATAGCTAAAACACCAGCAGGTCTGCAAAACCAAATTAAGAACCTACAGGAAGCCTCAGACCGCATTGGACTAAAGGTTAATCTCCAAAAAACAAAAATCATGGTCTTTAGAAAAGGAGGATACCTTGGCAGACTAGAGAAATGGAACTACAAAGGGGAAGAAATTGAGGTAGTAAACAGCTACAAATACTTAGGTTTCACTCTAACGACTAAACTCTCAGTAGATATTTCACTTTCAGAATATGCAGGAAGGGCGAAAGGGAAAATAGGTGAAATAATGAAAACAATGTATAGCTTAGGACATTTGGATATAAACATATTTTTTAAGCTATTTGATACACAGGTCAAGCCACTGCTACTGTACGCAGCAGAAGTATGGGGTTTGACTCGTTACTCAGCGGTGGAAAATATACATCTATTCGCATGTAAAAGATACATGGGGGTGGGGAAGAAAACGCCAAACAACTTAGTATACGGTGAACTAGGAAGATATCCGATGAGTATAGATAGTTCAATAAAAGCAATCAGATGTTGGTTCAAATTAATGAAGATGACTCCAGACAGGATACCTAGACAGGCATATGAAAGAGAAAAAATAGAAATTGACAAACCACAGAACTGGGCACTGGAAATTAAACGCTGCTTGGATACACATGGCTTCTCTGAAGTTTGGCTGAACGAAGGCGTAGGAAACGAGCAAACATTTATCATAACACTAAAACAAAGAATCATAGATTGTTACAAACAGAACTGGCATAACAAAATAGCGAACAGTGAACGATTTACTACATATAATACGTTTAAAACTATACACCAAACTGAAGAATACTTTCGCGCAATCACAATCGCAAAGTTCAGAAAAGCGTTGACAAGACTACGATTAGGAATAAACGAACTGCATGGCAATAAAAAATACATAGACAATGAAGCTATAACAACATGCCCCTTCTGCCCAACAGTAGAAACAGAAATGCACTTCTTAATGTGGTGTCCAAATTACAGGCAATTACGAACAAAATACATTTTCAAACACTTTAGCAACAGAAACGCAATCACATTGGAAAGTCTGCTACAAAACGATAACACCGAAACCATAAGAGATATTGCAATGTACATCTTCTATGCCTTAAAAACCAGAGAAACCCGTATGTAATAGTAATACTTATGGGAAGAACAGAAACTCTAATCAGAAAACAAATTATGTTACAATCAACGTTTCAATCAAACGTTTTTGTCATGTTGAAATGTATGTTGCGTACTCCTGTGGACGGGTCGAGGGCCTCACAATAAATGGCGCGGCGTGAAAGCGCGCGTCAAGAGTCAAGAGTCAAGAGTCTCTCTCTCTCTCTCTGTTCTTCTCTCTCTCTCTTTCTCTCTCTCTCTCTCTCTCTCTCTGCCCTTCTCTCTCTCTCTCTTTCTCTCTCTCTCTCTCTCTCTCTCTCTCTCTCTCTGTCCTCTCTCTCTCTCTCTCTCTCTCTCTCTCTCTCTCTCTCTCTCTCTCTCTCTGACTCTGTCTCTGTCTGTTTCTCTCTCTCTTTCTCTCTCTCTCTCCTCTCTCTCTCTCTCTCTCTCTCTCTCTCTCTTCTCTCTCTCTCTCTCTCTCTCTCTCTCTCTCTCTTCCAGGCATTGTTTGTCTTCTGCTCTTTTGTGTTAACCATTTCCTCTTTCTATTTATAGCGTTTATGTATGTTTACTTCTATTCTAGATTAGTTTTGCTGTTATTGTTATTGTATTTTCTATACATTTCCCTTTATTGAGGGCCGGATGTAAAAAAAAAAAAAGCCATTTTGTGCTTATTCCGCTTTTTCCCTCATTAAAAAAGATTCGTTCGTTCGTTCGTTCATTCTCTCACTCTCACTCTCTCGTTCACTCTCTCTCACTCTCTCTCTCTCTCACTCTCTCTCTCTCTCTCTCTCTCTCTCTCTCTCTCTCCTTCTCCCTCTCCCTCCCTCTCTCTCTCTCTCTCACTCTCTCCCTCTCTCTCTCTCTTTCTTTCTCTCTCTCTCTCTCTCTCTCTCTCTCTCTCTCTCTCTCTCTCTCTCTTTCAAGCTACATAGTAAGTTAGCCTTAAAAGGCCTTTCTAATATATCTGCTTTGTCCTGACCCGTCCCACTGGCCTAAACAGAACGACTTTTTGCTGGTACAAACAGAGGGATGGAATAGTCCACTGAAATACTAAAAAAAAAAAAAAAAAAAAAAAAAAAAAATTAAATAGAGCTGCGCTGCTCGGTGCTACCAAACACGCTCTCCCAGGTGAAGCTGACAGGGTGGTCACATTAAGCCCTATTCACACTGTTCAAGTCCTTCCTTTGCGCTGGAGTTCTGACCTTAGATACGTGTGACCATCCGGATGAAGGATCGCTCGTTCTTGCACTCGTGTTCAAGGCCATCGCACGTAGCAGCTTGAGAGGGTGTATATGATGAATCTTGACGCTCGAGCTCTCCAAGAACATGTGTTTCAATGCTGTCCGCAATATTGAGAGATGAGAGTTGAAAGATTGGAATAGAGATCTGTTTGGGTTACGATCTTCGTATTACAATCCCCGAAGACAGAATGTGGGTGTCTTCATGGGTGGAGTGAAACACGGCTGCATGCGGGAACATGGTGGAACTCGGAGTTCTAACTGAGGAACGAAGAGAGAGAGAGAGGGGGGGGGGGAGGAGAGAGAGAGAGAGGGGAGAGAGAGAGAGAGAGAGAGAGAGAGAGAGAGAAGAATTATGTTACATTAGAGAGAGAGAGAGAGAGAGAGAGAGAGAGGAGAGAGAGAGAGAGAGTTAAGTTACAGTGGAGAAAGAGATGCCGGTGGCTATGTTTAGAAATGAGTGGTGTAGGACCGTGGTGTGCTGTGCTATGTTACTTCTTTACTGTCCACAGTTCATAATACAGTGCCTACCCTTAGCTAAAGACTCAAGTTCCAGGCGCTTTGTAATCCACACTGTCGTTAACACGGGTCTGCGTACCTGGGTAGAGCTACTTGTTGGCGCAATACATTTGTTTTCCGTGCCATTCAGTCAGATGTCAGTCATTCTCTTCAATTTTACACCGAGGATGTAGGCTCATGTGCTATGTGTGTCCGGGTCATCCGTACCAACCGGTCCCTTCCGAAAGTTGGTGACAGGATTTCACGTGTGTCTAGATGGCATGCATACGTTCACATACGTTCACAGACCCCCACACCGCCTCTGTCTGTCTGTCTGTCTGTCTCTCTCTCTCTCTCTCTCTCTCTCTCTCTCTCTCTCTCTCTAGGATTTTTCGTGGAGTGAAGTCAGAACCAATGTAACCTCCGAGGGGAAAATCACCCTTTAACAAAGCGGCTCGGTGGAGATTCGGACCCGCAACCCCAGGATCACGAGAATCACGAATCCGGCGCTTTACCAACTTGGCGCTTTACCTGTCCCAATAATCATCATCGCCCTCCGTCCCTCCTTGCTGAAGGAGCGTAGCGGAGAGGTGAGTTCTTCGTCCTATCGGCTGAAGGTCCTTAAGGACGTGATGTCCCAGACCGAAGTCTGTAGTGCCAGGACGTCTGGACGTTGTCAGGAGCTTTGGGCGTGGTTCCAGACATCGGCTGTTCTTGTCCTGCCTTGTTCTGGTTTTCATCCCAGACTGCAATCTGGGTCCTCTTCTTTCTTCTTGCTGAACTGGGGTCTTTCTTCTTCTTCTTCTTCTGCGTACGCAGGCTGATACTCCTGCGGACACCCCCTGTATAGGGAGTGGAGTTTTGTGTGTATGACCGTTTTTTATCCCGCCATTAAGGCAGCCATACTCCATCTTCGGGGAAGGTGCATGCGATGTGTAACGTGTCATCCATACCAACGACCAAACTGGCCTTCTCTTCCGAAAGTTGGTGATGGGATTTGACGTGTGTGCAAGATGTTGTGCGTGCGTTCACACACGGAACCTCGGTTTATATAGTCTCATTCGAAGGACTGTATGGGAAATGGAGTCAGAACCAATGTTAACTCCGAGGGGAAAAATCCTCCTGTACCGAAACGGCCCGGCGGAGATTCGAACCCGCAACCCCAAGATAGCGAGTCCGGAGCTCTACCACTGAGCTATTCCGGACCTCCCGAACTGGTGTCCATTTCGTGGTGTTGGTCGGCCGGCGGTGGGCGTCGGTATTCTTCGCCTTTCCCCACTCCCAAAAGGCCTGTCTTCAGGGCTGTCTTCAGGGCTGTCTTCAGGGCTGTCTTCAGGCCTGTCTTCAGGGCTGTCTTCAGGGCTGTCTTCAGGGCTGTCTTCAGGCCTGTCTTCAGGGCTGTCTTCAGGGCTGTCTTCAGGGCTGTCTTCAGGGCTGTCTTCAGGCCTGTCTTCAGGGCTGTCTTCAGGGCTGTCTTCAGGCCTGTCTTCAGGCCTGTCTTCAGGGCTGTCTTCAGGCCTGTCTTCAGGGCTGTCTTCAGGCCTGTCTTCAGGGCTACCATGCGGCCTTCTTTACGCCCGGGTCCTGTGCCACGTGAGGCTGCCCCAGAAAGTCAGGAACACGGATGTGGCTGGAATGCGGCACGATTCCCTTCTATGGTCCTCACTGACTGCACGATTCCCTTCTATGGTCCTCACTGACTGCACGATTCCCTTCTATGGTCCTCACTGACTGCACAATTCCCTTCTATGGTCCTCACTGACTGCACGATTCCCTTCTATGGTCCTCACTGACTGCACAATTTCCTTCTATGGTCCTCACTGACTGCACAATTCCCTTCTATGGTCCTCACTGACTGCACGATTCCCTTCTATGGTCCTCACTAACTGCACGATTCCCTTCTATGGTCCTCACTGACTGCACGATTCCCTTCTATGGTCCTCACTAACTGCACGATTCCCTTCTATGGTCCTCACTAACTGCACGATTCCCTTCTATGGTCCTCACTGACTGCACGATTCCCTTCTATGGTCCTCACTGACTGCACAATTCCCTTCTATGGTCCTCACTGACTGCACAATTCCCTTCTATGGTCCTCACTGACTGCACGATTCCCTTCTATGGTCCTCACTAACTGCACGATTCCCTTCTATGGTCCTCACTGACTGCACGATTCCCTTCTATGGTCCTCACTGACTGCACGATTCCCTTCTATGGTCCTCACTAACTGCACGATTCCCTTCTATGGTCCTCACTAACTGCACGAGTCCCTTCTATGGTCCTCACTAACTGCACGATTCCCTTCTATGGTCCTTACTAACTGCACGATTCCCTTCTATGGTCCTTACTAACTGCAGCCGCGAGGACTATCTTTCAGCCCGACCCCAAGAGGGGTGCCTACCATACCCTCCCACAAAACAAGGTTTCCCGGGCCACGGTTATCGTAGTCAGGCAGCGCTCCATCGCCGGCCGGCCCCACATCCCCTGGGGAGCCGTCCCCCGGCGACACAGGCTAGACCCGCCGCCGCACTTAGTTGCTGGAAGGTTGACTGCGACGCCCGACGTTGACCTCTCACGTCAACGTCCTTCGAGAGAGATCGGTTGCCTCTCTCTTGGCGCTCCCAGCTGCACCGACTGGCGGTGAGAGGCTGAAGCCGCGGGAGGGACGATGGGCGATGGTGATTCGTGGGGTCGGAATAGCTCGGGTTGTTATCCACTGTCCAGCACCCTCTGTACGACGCCAAACTGTGCTTTTAAAACATAGGGTTAGATTGCACTTTATGTTTGTATGAAGCGTTCAAACATCAAGATCAGCAAGCGAATGTCCATCTGTTAAGAAAAAAAGAAGAAGAAGAAAACTCAGACTATATATGGTGAGTGTGAGTCCGTTTCAGAAAGAAAAAAAAGTAATGACGGGCGGGAGAGCGGGTGTGGGGAGATTAGGAGGAAGGAGACCCTACATTAAAAAAGAGAAAAGAAAAGAAAAGAAAAAGGAACAAAAAGACAGAAAAGTGAGAGAAAAAATGAGTTTGGAGGACAAGAAAATGTAAAAAAGGGAAAAAAAGAAAAAGAAAAAAAAAAAGGAGATCGTATTTGACAAGTAGACAGTACAGTCACACAGTACCGCACTGCACTGCAGGTACTGTACTACAATGAAGTCCCCCAGGCCTTTTCTAACTTAAAGCGTCCTAACCTGGGAGAGCGTGTCTGGAAGCATAGGCAAGCACTGCGCTGTGTATACCCTTGAGAAAACACAGTGCGTGTTGTACAATGCTTGTACGAACGTACAGAGAAAGAGTGAGTGACAGAAAATGGAGTTACCCAACAGTGTGTCACTTTCACACGATGTTTCTGTACTACACGAAACGTGTGGAACAACTGGAAAGACTCTTTGAATAAGATTTCAGCGGCACATTTTAAAAAATCAATGATATTACCATTTTCGTTCCATTCACAAAAAAAAAAAAGGAAAAATAAAAGGGCGAATTTTTTTTTTCGCTGTGAGCACGGTGAACTTGTAACATTTACTTCTAAGTTTTAATAACATTATTAAAAAATGTGTATTATTTTCACTGACAGCAACAGCATCGATTCTATCACCAGATACGTTTCCCTAACTCACACCAATGTTTTCGCCACGAATTCGACAAGCTTGTTACATTCGCGTGTGCTTTCATAATGTAAAAGAGAGAGAGAGAGAGAGAGAGAGAGAGAGAGAGAGAGAGAGAGAGAGAGAGAGAGAGAGAGAGAAGAGATAGAAGAAGAAGAAGAAGAAGAAGAAGAAGAAGAAGAAGAAGAAGAAGAAGATCTCACCTCAGTTCAGAAGGTTTGGAACGGTTGAAATAAATAAATAAATACGAAGAACTCTGCTGGCTTTCTGACTGATGGACGGAAGTTTCCGTGAACTGCAACCACACAACGAAGGACAGTATGTCACGCACTAAAGTGTTGCACGGATGTACTGCTGATGATACCAGGACCTGCTATTGTTTGTTGCCCAACAATGGCCCAAGTCTTTATCGTGAATACACTTCCCGCTTCCTGATGTCGCCGCCGGATTCATGCGCGGATGACTATTTGCACAATGATCTTCTCCTGTCTCAACAGAGAGAGAGAGAGAGAGAGAGAGAGAGCGGAAGCGGGGGTATGGGGTGTGGGTGGGAGGGGGGACGGGGGGGGGGGGGGGAGAAAATACATGTAGAGTACAAAGACAAACGGGGAAAAAAAGAGTCAAATAGACTTGAATATACACAATACATCAAATAACGAAATGCAGTTAAGCGATATCATCAATGTAAAACATGTTATTCAAATATCTTAACTCATTATTACTGTGCTTCAAATGACACGTGCAAAGATTTCCGTCTAACACAGGCTTGTAATCGTGCTGTATTTTATTTTTTATTCACTTAGTCTTTTAACTGATTTAGGAATCAAGTGGTCCAGGTTGTTTTTTTTTCTCTATATATATCTTTTAACTTACTGAGCAGATATTCTTTTAAGCGCCCTTTGAAAATTTTAAAACTTGAGATTTCTTTCAGAAATGGAGGCAAATTGTTCCAATACGTACCACCACTGTATACGAGGCTTGATCTGTAATGGTCAAGTCTGGGCAGAGGCATTATTAACTTGTGGACGTGCCTATTGTCATTCGTCCGGAAACCGTTTACAATGGAGGGAGGTGCATTTCTATTTGCCACTTTGTGCATAAATATAGCTTTATTGTATTCGACTTTTTGCCTAAGGGGAAGGATATCCAAAGATTTATAATCGTTTAGAGTAAATGAACTAGATTTTAAGAGAACTAATTTTATTGCGCGCCTATGCAATCTTACTAAAGGTTTCAGAATGTTTGCGCTGGCTGAATCCCATAAAGTAGAAGCACAGTCTATAATCGACTGTATATGGGCATGAAAGAACTGTTTTCTAGCATGCATATTTAGAAAATGCTTCACTTTTGACAACTGGAATATTTGTTGGGATACTCTTTTGCATAGGTTAGCAACGTGATCGGACCATGATAAGTTGTTATCAATGACAACACCCAAAACTTTCTGTGTTTTTACTTCTTCGATTTTTTCACTAGAAACAAATACTGAAAATAAATCAGCAGGCATATTTTGACGTTTTTGTCTACTAGTAATGACCATGCTTTTTTTTTTTTTTTTTTTTTTTTCATTAAGAGACATGTGATTGATTTCCGTCCAGTTGACGGCACTGTTTAAACTATCTTGTAGATCGGACGTCACAACCTGCAAGCGAGGGTGGTTAGAACGCATAGAGTTGTCATCAGCAAATAATTTGCAGTCACATCGAATACATAGTGGTAAATCATTTATATAGATCGAAAAGAGCAAAGGACCAAGAACGGATCCTTGTGGAACACCATATTTTACTGCCTGCAAATTTGATTTTGAGGAATTAACACATACTACTTGTTTTTGATCAGAAGGAAATGAGGGCATGAATTGAAGTGTATTTTCAGAGAGTCCGTATAAAGCGAGCTTTTTTAGGAGAAGAGGGTGGTTTATAACATCAAAAGCTTTAGCTAGATCAATGAAGACATCTCCTGTAAGTTCATTGCTATTAATGTTCAAAAGCCATTTGTCAATCATTTGCGTAAACGCCGTGTGGCAGGAATGGTTTTCCCTAAAACCAGACTGCTTAGGATGAATCAAATTATATTTGTTTAAATGGGTAACTAAATATTTTTGGATATGTTTTTCGAGCGGTTTTGAAAGAATTGACAGGACAGATACAGGTCTGTAGTTACAAGGGTTGGGCGGATCTCCAGTTTTGTACAGCGGGACAACTTTTGCTTGTTTGAAACATTCCGGAAAACAGTTTTTCTCTATACATAGGTTATATATGTAAGTAAGAGAGTCTGTTTTGACTGGTGCAGACAACTTGATTATATTGGGATACAAGTCGTAAATATCTTTGGTTTTCGATTGTTTCTGTGACATTAAGTATGCAAATATGCACATAAGAATTAATATTCTTTGACTTGCAATATTGAGTTACTAATTCTAGATCATTTTCTTCCCATTCATCATTGTTTATTAAGTTTTCCAGCAATGTTAACAAAATAGTTGTTAACTGCGTCAGGGGTAATATCTTTACTGTTAAGTTGTGTTTGTGAATACCCTTTGTTTGCCAATTTGTTGATCGCGTTCCAAATAGTTCTGGAGTCTTTTTTATTGGATACTATCTCTTGAAAATATTTGTACTTTGCTTTTCGCTTCATTGACGTCACAAAATTTCTCTGCTTTGCAAAACCAACGTCGTTTTTTGCTTTTAAAAGTTCTCTTATGTGTATTTCTTTATCTATTTCCTCAGAGAGAGACAGAGAGAGAGAGAGAGGGAAGAGAGAGAGAGAGAGAGAGAGAGGAGAGAGAGAGAGAGAGAGTGAGGGAGAGAGAGACAGAGAGAGAGAGAGAGTGAGGGAGAGAGAGAGAGAGAGAGAGAGAGAGAGAGAGAGAGAGAGAGAGAGAGAGAGAGACAGACAGACAGACAGACAGACAGACAGACAGACGGACGGACAGAGGATGTGAGAAAAAAAGAGGGTAAATGGGGGTGACAGTGGTGCGTGGATGGAGAGGAACAGGAACGAGTTGGGAAAGAAACAATAAATGTGTGTGTGTGTGTGTGTGTGTGTGTGTGTGTGTTGTGTGTGTGTGTGTGTGTGTGTGTGTGCGTGTGTGTGTGTGTGTGTGGGGGGGGGGGGGTGTATGTGCGCTCGCACGCTCGCCTGCGCATGCACATACATGTGTATATTATCTTATGCACCGGTTTGTGTGTGCTTGCATGTACGTGTAAATGTGTTCGTTGATGTGTATACGTACGGTTGAGTGTTGTGGGTATGTGTAGGAATTTGCGTGTTTGCATGTTCAGGCACCTTTTATTCATGCATACGTATTTACACACTTACATACAGACATACATGTATGTTCGTGGACACACTAACACCTAGTGAGATAGGGGGCAGCAAGGAGTTGGGAGATGCAATGTAAATTGTGTGTGTGCATGCATGTATGCATCATGCGCGCACCCACGCGCGTGTGCATGTGTGTGTGCACGAGCTCTCTCTCTCTCTCTCTCTCTCTCACACACACACACACACACACACACACACACACACACACACACACACACACACACACACAATACGCACACACACACAGACACACACAAACACAAGTACACACACACTTACACACACGTACATACATACATGCACGCACGCATACTCGTACGCACGCACGCACGCACGCACGCACGCACGCACGCACGCACGCACGCACACACACACACACACACACACACACACACGCACACACACACAGAGTGACAAAAATCTTTTTAAGTCTCTCACTCTCTCTCTCTCTCCTCTCTCTCTCTCTCTCTCTCTCTCTCTCTCTCTCTCTCTCTCTCTCTTCATCCATAAATTACAAAACAGATACACGAAAACCATACGCCCCAGATTTCTTTATTTCCATGTACAAAACCTTACACCAAAACAATGTGTCAGTTCAGAACCCGATCTGTTTTCTTAACAGTCGAGTCTGGCACCGTTTGCTTCCAGTGCTATGACATTGTAGCCATCAGAGTGTCCAGTTTCTTACCTGACCGCCACCCCTACCAACCCCCCCCCCCCCCCCATTCCCCCCTGATGCTGTTGAGGTCACCGTTTCAGGGAAGTCAAAGGTGACAAAGGCGATGGCTATTTGGGAACAACCTGAAGTCATGACCTTTTGCAAGCAGTGAGAAAGGCGTTGACTTTCCATTGAATTCTGTTCAAGCTGCTCAACAGCTCAGCCTGACCGCAAACGGCCGTATCACCAGGGCTGCGATTGGTTGGGAAATACCTGAAGTCTTAAACAAACCCATGAGAAATCAAGGTACTGACTGGTTGTGAAATACCTGAAGTCATAGGCAAATCAGTGAGGAATTAAGGTATTGACTGGTTGTGAAATACCTGAAGTCACAGACAAACCAGTGAGGAATTAAGGTACTGACTGGTTGTGAAATACCTGAAGTCATAGGCAAACCCATGAGGATTAAAGGTATTGACTGGTTGGGAAATACCTGAAGTCTTAAACAAACCCATGAGGAATTAAGGTACTGACTGGTTGTGAAATACCTGAAGTCATAGGCAAACCAGTGAGGAATCAAGGTATTGACTGGTTGTGTACTATTTGAAGTCAGTAGGTAAACCCACGAGAAAGATGTTCACGACGTTGTGAAATTTCTCAAGTCACAACCAAGGCAAACCAATGAGAAAGATGTTGAGTTGGGCAAGCGATGAGGAAGGTCTTGTCTGGCCGTGAAACGGTTAAAAGTCATATCATAGGCAAGCAGTGAGAAAGCTGACTGGATTTAAGATAGGGGCAAACCAATCAGAAAGGTGTTAAGGGGCCGTGAAATAGTTAATTACATATCAGAATCTTACACTAACAACTCTTGAAGCATATTCATAAAAATAATTTTGTAAGTAGCGTGAGTAATGTAAATTATGCAGGGGCGGATTGGGGAAGAAGGGTGGTGAGGTGAGATGGGATGGGTTTTCAGGGCGCATGGGACTCCCCCATCCCCCTTAACGACAGAAAATGGTGGTATTATTCGTGGCAGACAAGGTACCATGCAGTATATGTGTATGCAATCCTCTATCTCTCATTTGAGCAGTACCTACATATTTTATAGTACTATCAGTAACATGGGGAAATGATGTCAAATTCATTTGTTCTGTTATTATCGTTGATATAAAGATATTAGCATGTCAAAAATCAGCGTTATACATTATCCATCAAATATGCAAGTGTGTGTATGTGTGTGTGTGTGTGTGTGTGTGTGTGTGTGTGTGTGTGTGTGTGTGTGTGTGTGTGTGTGTGTGTATAAAGAGAGAGAGAGAGAGAGAGAGAGAGAGAGAGAGAGAGAGAGAGAGAGAGAGAGAGAGAGAGAGAGAGAGAGAGAGAGAGAGTTGTTCGTGTACATGCTGATCGATTCTAATACACACACCATGAAAAAATATTTCTGTATATCGTAAAAGTCCGTGACGAGAGATTTGCGTGCTAGTAACACAAGAACCCCATTTCATGGGCCTATGTATAGAATCCAACAACAGAAGCTTTTCAAACTGCGAGAAGAGAGACCAGTTGATTCCTGAAATTCGTCTGATTCAATACTGAACTCTTCATAGACACGTACAAGTTGTGTGATTTGAATGAAAAATGATCTGTAATCTGTCTGACGTATTATAAAAACTCCCCTTCACTGAATAAATAAACAGAAAAATCACGTGCTTGACCTCCATCCATACATTTCATTAATAATCATTTATTATAATGCTAGGATAAAGTTATAAGAAAACAGCACCATTAATCTATGAAAGAAAAACTGTATAGATGGTAATGTAATTTAATTATTGCATTAATGAGTCAACACTTATTCTGAACGACATATCTAAAAACAAGTTTATTGCATATGCAGTTTAATTATCATGACAGAAAGTCAACATTTTATCCCCAACATGTACAAACCATGTACGAAAAACGCATTTGACATTCATTTGGTTAACAACGACAAACAACCAACAACCAACAAAACATGCAGCGTAAAGCGTAATATCCAAAAAAACGTCCATTCACCAGAAAGCAGACAAACAACGATCCCTGGATGCTGTAGTCTCCTAGGCCATTTCCAGCTCCCCGTCCTCCTCCTGCTCATCCAGGTCCACGTCGTCATCAGCGGTGGCATCCTGGTACTGCTGGTACTCAGAGACCAAGTCGTTCATGTTGGACTCAGCCTCAGTGAACTCCATCTCATCCATGCCCTCACCGGTGTACCAGTGGAGGAAGGCCTTGCGGCGGAACATGGCGGTGAACTGCTCAGAGACGCGCTTGAACAGCTCCTGGATGGCGGTGGAGTTGCCCACGAAGGTGGCGGACATCTTCAGGCCGCGAGGAGGGATGTCGCAGACGGCGGTCTTGACGTTGTTGGGGATCCATTCCACGAAGTAGCTGCTGTTCTTGTTCTGCACGTTCAGCATCTGCTCGTCCACCTCCTTCATGGACATGCGGCCGCGGAACATGGCGGCCACGGTCAGGTAACGGCCGTGGCGAGGGTCGCAAGCGGCCATCATGTTCTTGGCGTCGAACATCTGCTGGGTCAGCTCGGGAACGGTCAGAGCGCGGTATTGCTGAGAGCCGCGGGAGGTCAGGGGAGCGAAGCCAGGCATGAAGAAGTGGAGACGGGGGAAGGGAACCATGTTGACAGCCAGTTTACGCAGGTCAGCATTCAGCTGGCCAGGGAAACGCAGGCAGGTGGTGACGCCGGACATGGTCAGAGATACCAGGTGGTTCAAATCCCCGTACGTGGGCGTGGACAGGCGGAGCGTGCGGAAGCAGATGTCGTAGAGAGCCTCGTTGTCGATGCAGTAAGTCTCGTCCGTGTTCTCGACCAATTGGTGCACTGAGAGGGTGGCGTTGTATGGCTCCACGACGGTGTCAGAAACCTGGAAAGAAAG
Organism: Conus ventricosus; assembly: GCA_018398815.1. Classification (NCBI taxonomy): domain Eukaryota; kingdom Metazoa; phylum Mollusca; class Gastropoda; order Neogastropoda; family Conidae; genus Conus; species Conus ventricosus. The sequence goes on along the minus strand of CM031612.1, from coordinate 5,131,630 downwards.
CGGTTGTTGTTTTTTTAATCAATGTACCAAACTTCTGACTTCACGCCAAATAATGTTTAATGTAAAATGGAACTGAATTTTGTTTCGACTTCAATACAATCTTTCCTAAAACTATCAACAATGTCTCTAGATTTCGTTTCTGCTTTATCGGCAGTATTTTCCGAAACTATCTGCCGTATGTTCCTTTATTGGAAACGGTCCAATTTATTGTCGACAACGTCGACCACCATCATTGAAAGGAACACATGAGATCATTTAGAACAGAGCAGATGACAAATGGACACAGGCTAAAAAAGAAAATCTCCTCTTTTTAAAGCACGCTGAACATGGGAAAGGGTCACTAAAGAAAGCTTTTTCCTTGAGGAAAGAACATCCACCTGTTACTAATATAATGTTATAAAGACTTCACCCGCAACATGGGCATATATTCAATAAATCAGCTTCATAACTGGTATCTAGATGGCCTTCGGGAAGTTGTGAGGTCAAAACTGTTTGCCAAATGATGACAAAGTCTCAGAGTTTGAAGGAAATGGCGTTGGAACTCGAGTCACGTGCACAGAGTTTTACAGAACCTCTTTGTCATCCAGGCACTTTGTGGTGGTGAAGTCTGATTTATCAGTTACCGTCATTAGTCAAACGAAGAGAGAGAGAGAGAGAGAGAGAGAGAGAGAGAGAGAGAGAGAGAGAGAGAGAGAGAGAGAGAGAGAGAGAGAGGCGAGACAGACAGACAGACAGACAGGCAGGCAGACGGACAGACAGACGGACGGACGGACGGACAAACAGACAGAGAAGCAAAGACAGAGAGATAGACTGACAGACAGACAGAGAGACACACAAGAGACAGAAACACACACACAGACACACACAGACACACACACACACACACACACACACACACACACTCACACACACTCACACACACACACACACACACACACACACACACACACACACACACAGATCAAAGTCCCAGCCCCCACCTTAGGGGAGGGGACGACGGAGAAGGTGTTCATGATGCGGTCCGGGTACTCCTCACGGATCTTGGAGATCAGCAGGGTGCCCAATCCGGATCCGGTGCCGCCGCCCAGCGAGTGGGCCATCTGGAAGCCCTGCAGGCAGTCGCAGCCCTCCGACTCTTCCGCACCACGTCCATGATGGCGTCCACCAGTTCTGCCCCCTCTGTGTAGTGACCTTTGGCCCAGTTGTTGCCTGAACCCGGCGCACATGCACAGTAA
>CM031612.1:5120648-5127795 GCA_018398815.1 Conus ventricosus | reverse complement strand
TCGGGGTTGGCTCCGGGAAATGCTGCTCTCCTGACGGTGCGTTGCATGGTCCGTGGGTGGCGGCAGGGCGGTGGCGGGGGCGGGGGGGGGGGGGGGGGGGGCGTTTGCACTCACGCACGCACGCATGCACACACATAGGCACATGAGCAGGCAATGCATGCATGCTGGCTTTCTGTGCGCGCGTTCACACACTCACTCACGCACACGCACACACACACACACATACACACACACACACACACACACACACACACACACACACACAAAGTGAACATGAGCAGACATGCAGGCATACATGCAAGCAGGCTTACGCGCAGGCAGGCTTCTGCGCCCGCACACACACACACACACACACACACACACACACACACACACACACACACACACATCGCGCTTGCACACTTCTGTATATATGAATTTTTCTTAAGCAGGAGATTGAAAGTGAAACTGTTGGCGGCGGCTGCTTGAAAAGCAAGTGCTCTTTTAACAAAAGCTCGGTGATGAAAGTTTGAGTAAATCCTAGGACTCTCTTCTCCAGGCCCTCAGGAGATGATTGTTAATCATTCATTCATTCTTCAAAGTTGGAGAGTCTTGGTGTTGTGTCTGGTGCTTGGGGTTGTGTGCACCGCTGTTTCCCCGTCAACTGTGAGAGTGAAAGTCGCTGCGCTCACTTCACAACAGACCTTCGACGGAAGGCCTGAGAAAGGGAAGCAACTCCTGGTAGACCAAACTGTGTCTGGATAAGCTGCGTTTAATTCCCTTGCTGGCTGTTGGCTGGAGACGGGTGTGGACAGACTAAAAGATGATTATCTGGCAGCAAAAAAGGGTTCTCAACGGTGTTTTAATCTCTCTCAGACCTGCCCTGAACTTATGGGTGTTATTATTTTTCTCTCTCTCTCTCTTGAATCCAATAAGAAAATGAGTGTTGTGCTGTTGTGTGGATTACATAATTGATCTTCCACAGATAGCATGCACCTATGTGGTCGGCCACGATGTCTCGGTGGTTCGTGATGCTAGGATTTATCGGACATTGGGCACAAGCACTTTTACTGGAGACACCGTCAAGGCCTTGTTCCAAACGTTCTACCTTATGTTCCTCCTTCCGACCATGATGGTGATATAAAAATAACAATATTTTTGTTTTCTCTCCAATAAACAAAATTGGAAATGGGTGTTGCAGTTTGATTCCATGAAACGTATAGCGCTTAAAACGGAAACTTGTTTTTGATTAAAAGTTTTCTTTGTCAGGAACTGATACAATTTGATTTTCTCTTTGATTGATTTTTTTGTGTTTTGTTTTCAGGAGCTGATGGGGTTTGATTTTTTTGTTGATTATTTATTTATTTTTTTATTTTTTATTTTTTTTTGGTAAAAGGAACGGATGGCGTGTGGTTTTGTTTTTGTTTTCGTTTTCAGGAAGTGATGGGCTGTGATCTTTATTGATTTATTTTTTGTTTATGTTTTTGTTTTCAGGAACTGGTTGGATTGATTTTTTTTTTTCAGGGTTTCATTTTTTTTTTGTTTTTTTTGATTAAAATCTTTGTTTTCAGGAACTGATGAGGTTTACGGAATTATTATTTCTTTCGAATGAACTTTGGTGTTTTTACCTCATGACGAAGAACTCTTTAAGGTGAACACACCTTTCAGCCCACACCTGTAGGGGCCGAGGAGGTGGGCTGGGCGTGGCATGGCAGCTCTGCCGACGGACTGACTGACTGACGGACAGACTGACAGTGAGGGACAGAGGGATGACCGCTACATGTGTGTGCGTGGTGGTTGTTGCAGTTGTGCACTCAGCACCTGTCCAGCCGACAGGACGCCAACTACCACTACCGCGCCGTCTGCCGGGCCCTGGTGGCGGAGGCCGTGGAGCTGCAGACCTTCCTGGACAAGATCTCTGTCAGCAGAGAGGTCAGGACCCTCACACATCAGCTGGGACCCCCCCCCCCCCCCTCTCTGTCTCTCTCCATAAGCACTCACACACAATTACACAGCGCGCACACACACACACACGCACGCGCGCGCGTACACACACACACACACACAATCACACACACACACACACACACACACACACACACACACCACACACACACACACACACACACACATGCACACACGCATGCACACACGCATGCACATACATACAGTAACACACACACACACATGCACATACGCACACACGCACGCACGCACGCACGCACGCACGCAGCACGCACGCACGCACGCACGCACGCACGCACGCACGCACGCACGCACGCACGCACGCACACAATGCACACTGTCTTTGGTTAGAGTAAGACTAAGAGGGGGATGAATGACTTGGATTCGAAGGGGGGTACTTACTTTGTCTGGCTTATATATTTTAGTGTTGGAGGGAGGAAGGGACGGAGGGAGAGATAGACTAATAATAGTGTGAGTGTGTGTGTGTGTGTGTGTGTGTGAGTGTGTGTGTGTGTGTGTGTGTGTGTGTGTGTGTGTGTGTGTGTGTGTGTGTGTGTGCGTGCGTGCTTGCGAGCGTGCGTGCGTGTGTGAATGTGTGTGCGTGTGCGTTGTGTGTGTGTTGCGCGCGCGAGCGTGCCTGCGGTCGTGTGGGCGGGTGTGCAGGCGTGCGCTTGCGCGTGCGCGCGCACACTTTATTTGGATTGAAACATAAGTTGTTGTTTGGCTCACTCTACATGACATTAGCAGGATGCGTTTTTTTTCTTTTTCTCCCTGAGAAAAGTTGAATGGCAACTTTCTGTGACTGGCATAGTTGTCTGTGAGATATCATGGGAGGTGTCAAATTTGGGAGTTGATTGGACAGAAAGGGGCGGGTGTAGAATGATAGCGCATGCGCACACATACAAACAGAAGACGGCCAGCCCTACAGCCCTACAGAAGACTGACAGCCTGCCCTGAAGAACACATATAGAGCCATGCCTACAGAAGATCTGACAGACAGCTAGCCCCCAAGAAGACGGATATCCATGGCTGCTGAAGACAGACAGCCAGTTCCCAAAGAAGACGGCTTTGACTACAGAAGACAGGGTAGCGCTAATCCTAAAGAAGACAGACAGCCATAGCTGCCGAAGACAGGCATCCAGCCCTATCACAAAGTCCGATCACCAGCTGTGCAAAAAGACTGCCACATGTACAGCCCTACACGAGAATCAAAATTGATAGCCAGCGCTACCGTTGGAGGGGCATTGCAAGCAAGCAAGCAAGCAAGCAGCCAGCCATTGTCCAACCCCCTCCCTCTTTTTTACCACCCCCCTCCTTCCACACACACACACACACGCGCACGCGCGCGCGCACCACACACACACACACACACACACACACACACACACACACACACACACACACACACACACACACCCTCCCAGCAAGAGGATAACAAAACCTTTGCACTCAAAACAAGCAAAAACTGCAACAAAAGAACACACACACACCCAAAAAAAAAAAAAAAAAAAAGAAAAATGAAGAGAACAGCCGTCTATCCATACATACTACACCTGATTTGGAAAGTGAACCGCTTCTTTAATGAAGGGGGTTGAGGGGAGGTTGGGGGGGGGGGGGGGGGGGGTGTGGAGGAAGGGAAAAACAACAACAAAACGATTTGATGTTATCTTCTCTTGAAAAGGCTAAAAATTGCAGAACCAGAAGAAAACGGAAAAAAAAAAAGAAAAAAAAGATAAGAAAATAGGTGTAATAACAGGAACTGGGATGCATTTTGAGAACAAGAGGGCCTACATTTGTGAACTCTAAAGGGAACAAAACACTGGCATCCAAATCCGATACTCTTCTTTTTTTTTTTTTTCAGCGTTCAGCGTCTGATGACATTATTTACGGTCTTGGGAAAATGTCCGGGTCAGCGTAATGCAGGACAGGTCGGGGGTGGGGGTGATGGGGGTGATGGGGTGAGGGGGTGGGGGTGATGGGGGGGGGGAAGGAATGGGGTGTTTAGGCTTCCAGAAGGGATGGGACGGGTTGGGGGGGGGGGGGGGGGGGGGGGGGGGGGGGGGGGGGGGGGGGGGGGGGGGGGGGGGGGGGGGGGGCGGGGGTAGGGGGGAGGGGGGGGGCTGCGTGGGGAAGGTGAGGTTGTTTTGATGTTTTTTGTCCTTTTTGGGAATTGTGTATGTGTGTGTGTGTGTGTGTGTGGGGGGGGGGGGGGGGGGGGGTGGGGGTGGGGGGGGGGGGGAACGGAGAGACTGCTTTGTGGTGTGGTATGGGTGGGTGGTGTGGTGTGGTGTGGTGTGTGTGTGTGTGTGTGTGTGTGTGTGTGTGTGTGTGTGTCCCACCTTCTATTCTCTGCGTTGTTGTGTCTTTCTCTGTCCCTCTCATTGCCTTCGTTTTTGTTCTGCCTGTATTCACGGAAAAACAGGTGTGCACATACATTATTCATTCAGGCGTGTGATGCACACGAACGTGGACATGCATAGACATGCACCCGCGCGCACACACACACACACACACTTTCTCTCTCTCTCACTCACACACACACACATGCGCGCGCGCGCGCACACACGCACGCACGCACACGCGCGCACGCACACACACACACACAACCACAACACACACACACACACACACACACACACACACACACACACACACACACACACACACACACACTCTCCACTCTCTCCCTTTCTCTCTCTGAAATACACATACACTCATACATACACACGCGCGTACGCGAGCGCGTACGCATGCACACATGTACCTACACGGGGCCGTTAAAGATGACAGGATTTTCGTAACTTTTTCTTTTCTAACCACCGCCATCAAAATGCCATTTGAAAGCGATCTCAGTGCCAAGGGACTTAACAACACCATAGACGTTGTTGACCGGCAAGACCAGAGTGCTTTCCCCAAGAGATCAGCCCGCGGGAAAAAACAGTTGCGGTTTCTCTGTCAGTCCTTTTTTATACTCCCCCCCCCCCCCCCCCCCCCCCCCCCCCCCCCCCCCCCCCCCGGACCCCTCTCTATTTTCTTTTTTTTTTTTTTTTTTTTCCTTCCCTCCGAACTTGCTGAGGGAGCTGCCACGGAATAGGAGTCCTTATCATGAGCGGGAGAGGATGACCGCTGTTGAAATCCTGTATAGACACCTTCTTCTTCTTCTTCTTCTTCTTCTTCTTTTAGTGTTGGCAACCATCATGTCGATTATTCTGACACTTTTTTTGTGTGCATGACCATTTTGCATCCCGCCATTAAGGCAGCACACTCAACTTCGGGGAAGGTGCATGCTATGTGTAACGTGTCATCCATACCAACGGCCAAACTGGCCTTCTCTTTCCGAAAGTTGGTGATGGGATTTGTACGTGTGTGCAAGATGTTATGCGTGCGTTCACACTTGGAACCTGGGTTTATAGTCTCATTCGAAGGACTTGTATGGGGAATGGAGTCAGAACCAATGTTAACTCCGAGGGAAAAATCCCCTGTACCGAAACGGCCCGGCGGAGATGCGAACCCACAACCCCAAGATTACGAGTCCGGCGCTCTACCAACTGAGCGATTCCGGCCCCCGGAACACGTTGTGTGTCGTGGACGTCGCTGGGGCCATGTTTGATAGGAGATACAGAATGAACGTTCTCCAGTAAGGTGGTCTGTCATTACTGGGTCAGTAGGAGAGGATGGGTGGTGCTGGGGTTGTTGGCATAGCTTACCAACCCATTCACTTTTGTCTTTCTTTTTTTCCCCATTCATTTATTTGATTTCTCTAATTTAAAACGAATTTCTGAAATCCCGAGCTTTGTGAAAAAAAGAAGAAAATGTAGAATTTCAAAATGTTGAAAAATGTTGGGTTTGGGTGAAGGAGAGAGAGCAGCGGCTAGGTGGGTGTGATTTTTGAATAGGGATGATCAATATTGCTGGAGAAAAAGAAAAAAACCCACGCCCGTACGATGTTTGTTACGTGGATACTGGGAAGAGTATGTAGAAACTGCGTTTTCTTTTAAAACCCGTGTGTGTGTGTGTGTGTGTGTGTGTGTGTGTGTGTGTGTGTGCGTGCGTGCGTGCGTGTGTGTAAAACTCTAAAAACATGAGGGGGTTAGAACTGCTTTTAGTCAAAATCCGCGCTGTTGTCTTTTCACGTCCATACCATACCCCACTTCATCCCATGACTTGGGACTGCAGAGGGTGTGGGCGTGAAAAGACAACAGCGAGCTGCCACACCAACCACACCACACACACCACACCACACCACACCACACCACACCACACCACACCACACCACACCACCACACAACCACACCTACTCACCTACACCTCACCTCACCTCACCTCACCTCACCAAACCACACCAAACCACACCACACCACACCACACCACACCACACCACACCACACCACACCACTCACCACACCACACCACACCACACCTCACCACACCACACCACACCACACACCACACCACACCACACTTCACCAAAACCACACCACCAACCACACCAAACCACACCACACCAAAACCACACCACACCAAAGCCACACCACACCACACCACACCACACTTCACCAAAACCACACCACACCACACCACACCAAACCACACCAAAACCACACCACACCAAGCCACACCGCTCCACACCACACCACACCACACCACACCACACCACACCACACTTCACCAAAACCACACCACACCACACCAAACCACACCACACCAAAACCACACCACACCACGCCACACCACACCACACCACACCACACCACACCACACCACACCACACCACACAAAAAACAAAAAAACCAACCCAACCCCAACCTCATAATTGCATACGCACGCACTTGCGCATACATGCGCTCACATGCACACACACACACACACACACACACACACACACACACACACACACACACACACACACACACATACACACACGCACACACGCACATGCACTCTCTCTCTCTCTCTCTCTCTCTCTCTCTCTCTCTCTCTCTCTCTTCTTTCTCTCTCTCTCTCTCTCTCTCTTCTCCTGCATTCAAAACCTTAGAAATGGATTCCTCGGATTTTTAAATGGTATTTTGAACTAGATTCAGCATTCACGCAAAGCAGACATTGTACGTGGTAATGTTAAGCCTGAATCCCTTCATTTTATGGAAAATGGAAGGCTCTGCGGCAAGGTTTTGATTGATTGATTTATTTATTTATTTATTTATTT
>CM031612.1:5105648-5115648 GCA_018398815.1 Conus ventricosus | reverse complement strand
TTTTTTTAGCCAGGGTACCTTCTTTCTTTCTTTCTGCGTACGCAGGCTGATTCTCCTGCGGACACTGCCTGTATAGACAGGCAGAGGAGGTTTGTGTGTATGACCGTTGTTTATCCCGCCATGAAGGCAGCCATACTCCATCATCGGGGAAAGCCAGGATATGACAACAAGGACAACAGAAAGAAAAATATGCAGTGGGAGGTTGAGAAAACAACAACAACAACAAAACAAACAAAACAACAGCAGCAGCAGCAACGAAAACAACAACAGCAGCAGCAGCAACGAAAACAACAACAGCAGCAGCAGCAGCAACGAAAACAACAACAACAACAACAACAACAGCAACAACAACAACAGCCAACCAACCAACCAACCAACCAACCAACCAGCCAACCAACCAACCTCGACAGGAACGAAACACAAAACATAAGAGTAAAAATAGAACATTAGCGTAACATTAATTTACACAGAGAACATTGAACAAACACCGAGCATTTTATGACCACAACAGGTGTGACTTTTCGCACGGACAGAACATAAACCGAGTTGAAAATATAAAGAAATGAAAAAAGAAAAGAGAAACAAACTAGAACAAATACGCTGGGCTTCAGAAAAGTTATGGTGTGTGTGTGTGTGTGTGTGTGTGTGTGTGTGTGTGTGTGTGTGTGTGTGTGTGTGTGTGTTTAGCGTTGATTAAGAAAAAAAAAAAGTCTGTCTTCTTCTTTCTTTTGTGTTGTCGAGTTGTAATTGTTGTTGGTGTTGAATTTTGTTTGTTTGTTTTTTTCTTTTTCTTTCTTTCCTTCACACCTGAACCTGTGGTCCGGGATTGATTTGTGTATCTCTCCGTGTGTGTCACTTTTGCTTTCTTTCTTTCATTCTTTCTTTTTTTTTTTTCCCCCACCTCCCTTTCTCCATTTTTTTTTTATTTTTTTTATTTTTTACTTTTCTCTTTCGCTGTTCTCACCGTCTGTCTGTCTGTCCTGTGTGTCGTTGTATCTGCTCGCTGCGTACTGTTCTTTTCATGTCAGTCTGTTTTTGTTTCCCTGTCTCTGTCTGTCTGTCTCTCTCTCTCTCTCTCTCTCTCTCTCCTCTCTCTCTCTCTCTCTCTCTCTCTCTCTCTCTCTCTCCTCTCCCCTCCCTCCCTTCCTTCTTCTCTATCTGTAGTCTCAGTTTCTCCACCAGTATCACCGCTGCAATGGTTTATTCATCCTGAGTAGGTGTGTTCATCATTCTGCCTTCTTTGCAAACAGTCTGTCCCGCCACCCCACCTCCTCCCTTCCCCCCATCCCCCCCCCCCACCGTCCTCCCTCTTCTCCACCCCCCACCGCCCTACACCCCACCCCTACCCTGGTGGTGACAGTGTAGGAGTGATGGGACAATGTATTGAAACCAACTCCAGGAGGGAAGTCAACCCCTGGTGGTGACAGTGTAGGAGTGATGGGACAATGTATTTAAACCAACTCCAGGAGGGAAGTCAGACCCCTGGTGGTGACAGTGTAGGAGTGATGGGACAATGTATTAAAACCAACTCCAGGAGGGAAGTCAGACTGCTGTTTCACTGACCTGTCTTAAAATGTTTTAAACATTTTTTTTTATTTATGTTTTGTTTTGTTTTGATGTCCAGAAACTGCACGCAGATGTGTCTGACCAGGACTCCAGGCTGTACGATTTGGAAAGGGGGAGACTGGGTAGGTGTTGGGTGATGGTGTGGGTTGTGTGTGTGTGTGTGTGTGTGTGTGTGGTGTGTGTGTGTGTGTGTTTGTGTTTAGGATGATGGTAGTGAGTGTGTAAGCATGTGCTTGTTTAAACATGTATGCACACACACGCACGCACGCACGCACGCACGCACGCACGCACGCACGCACGCACGCACGCACGCACGCACGACACACACACACAACACACACACACACACACACACACACACAACACACACTCACTCACACACATACACACACGCACACACACACACACACACACACATGACACGAGATTCAAAATGGCGGAGACAGTCAGCTTCTAATTTTTCTCTGGCAAAAATTGTCGCATTAGAAGGTCCCGGGATGAAGACAAGGAGTGGATTTACGCGATCAGCTACAAGTCTGACCAGTGTGTCTGCGCGAAATGTTAGGGCAGCTGGACGAGCGCTGACAACATCTACAGCGAGTAGGGGAGTCCGGACCGAAGGATCTGCACCATCAACTGACCAACGTACCGCCAAGACTGCAGACGCAATATGTTCCGATTAGCGATCAACCCTACGTTAGGCCTAACCAGCTCAGAGAACGCCCAAATTCTGTAAAAAGTGCAGATACAGATTTAAAGCAAGTCATTTTGCCCCTTTTGGGCGATCGGGGGTGTCCATCTTTGGAAAAGACTGTGCTTCAATATCAAGAGTTAGTGCAGAACCCCAAAAAATAGAACACCGTTCTAACTAAAAACCCAGTCAACTCAGAGGGAAGATGCAAGTACAGTACGTTCTTTCGCGGAGGTAGCCAAACGCCTCCATCACCGGGTGCTGCGCAACCATACGCACAGGCGGATCCAAAGAAGAAAGGTAGGCCCAAAAATTGTAAGCCCAGTAACAAAAATCTATTCAGAAGTCGCCCGCTTCGCATGACGAAATTACTTCGGATGACGCAAATCGCAAAAAGACGTACTCGGCGTATTCCAAAAGAACAAGAAAGAAAAGCGAGGAATCAGATCTACCAAAAGTACTCATTCTGCATGACTCGTGCTAAAACACGAAACAGCCAAACAGACTAGTAAATCCTATGATTTTCAAAGCCTGCAAAGAAAGAACCTACACTCTAGCAGACACCCCAAAACAGACTGAAAACTGCCTGCCCCTTTTCTCTTGAAAAAGCCAATGCTGTTGTTATCCACTTGGCATCAATGATCTTAAAGCCAAAGACACCAAAGAAGCATGCAATAACCTAAACCTCTGCTGTGAAAGGCATGGCCAAAAACACCCTACAAATAAGTTTGTTGTTAGTAACTCCACCCCGTAAACGATTCCAGTCTAGAAGTGAAGAGGCAGCTGTACAACGCGATGGTCACCTCAAGCTACACGAAGTCCCCAACATCCCTTCGTCAGGATGACAACACCAGCGGTACAACCTGAGGGAGGGGCCATCCCCCCCCAACTCCAGAGGGACCACATCCTCGCCAGTAACATCGGCGCCATCTTCGCAACCTCCTCGGGAAACACCCGAGGAAGCCATCACGCTCTGCAAGGTTCTACCACCCCCCCATACCTACTCCGGACATTCACATCGTGACTGGTTCAATCCTTCCCTTTTGCCTTGCGCGACTGGGACCTTTTTCTACTGACGTCAATTTTTGTCCGTCTGAAAAACTTAGGACTGCTGAGTAATCCACTTCACTTTCGCCATTAAGACTGTCAGCATCGTAATTTAAAATATTGTAGATTCTGTTAATCAGTTGTAAACCAGTGAAATATTTTAAGTAACCCTTGTATGCCTATATAGACCTAATCGTCTGGTTTTTATTTTTGTCAATTTTCTGACAAACAAACGTAGGCGTATTGTTTTAGCATTGTTCTGACAATCTTTGTAATCATTAGAGTGTGTTTAAGATTTCCTTTCATTATATTATTTTTTTTATTTACTTATGTTCTTTAATTGCGTTTTTCCCATCCTTTACATGATGCCATCTAAACATCTTCAAGTTACGAAGTTTATGCAGTGGAACTTTTAGGTCTGTTTTCCACAAACTTGCCTTATTTATTTTCAACACTGTGCGAATAACTCCTACCAAGCTCTTATTTTACAAACTTTGAATGTGAAAAGAAAAAAACCCTCCCTAAATTAAACGGGCATTAATTACCCACCAGTTCATGACAAGTAGAGCTGCTACTAAAAATCAATACAGATTATAAAGTAAAACCCGTCCCCTGCTCCAAACATATTCCAACTTTTACATTCGTGTGCGGCTCAAATATAAATTAAGGGAAGATTTTATGATAAACATAGTCCTACATATCTTCCCAAAGGACCAAATGAATTTAATACAGAAGGGGTTACACACTCTACCAGACAACGAAAAATGGTTAATAGCAGGAACTTTAAAACGCCCATTTTCGCCTTTTTGGGGACAAGGATTGCATATCATTAACTAGTAACCGATTTGTAAAAAAATATTGTTGATTCATTTTAAATTGCTTAATTGATGGAGCATAACCAAATTCCAGATTTTTCCAAACTCATAGGCATCAGCAATAGATTTATCCTTGATATCTCCTGCATTAGCCTCTGAATGTAGTTGGTCACCTTTAAACGATACCTAGGAAGCGACCCCCCTCCCAATAATTGTAACTTTTAATAAAATAACGATTCTTGTAAATTTTCCCAAGAAAGACAAAATCCCAAAATATGATTATAAATCAGCTGACGGAAACTTTCAAAAACAAATTACTAAAATACAATACTGTTGATATTAATATTGATAGCATTGATCAGTTATATTCGTAATTCACTGATGCTATCCTTAGTGCTGCAGATGTAGCCACCCAAAAATTCCGCCCCAGTTAAGTCAAAAAACACACAGGAAATATCTGGTGGACACCTGCTTGTGACTCAGCCGTTAATAACAAAAAATGTTTGTTTAAAATATATTAAAAAAGACAAAACCCCCAGAGAACCTAATAGCCAAGAACAGAGCGAATCACTAACAGTAACAGGGTAATAGCTCAAGCTAAAAGGCAATATTGGTCCTCTTTTTGCTCTAATGAGATTTCGAATCAAAAAGATTTACAAAAGGTTTGGAAAAAGTTTCATGAAATGAAAAGGGGTTTAAACTTGCCATCTTGTCCTGTCAAGCTGAAAACAAAGAATTCCATCTAATTCAGAAAAAACAGAATCATTCGCCGATATGTTTTTCCGAATCTATGCGTTTGGAAGGTCTATCCTTTAAAGATCAAACCTTCCAGAACAGTAGAAGAAAATAAAGACGATTACACAGATCCAGTTGATGAAAATATTCATTTCATCAATGCTCCACTTACTCTTGTTTGAAGTGAAAGATGCAATTCTATGTCTTCCTAAAAAGAAAACTTCCGTGGACAAGATAAAGTCTCCAATGATATGCTTAAACACCTTCCGAAAATTTTTTTTCTTATTAAAGCAGAAATTTTTTTCAAAAATGTTGGTTTGAATGGCGTAATGCCAGAACAATGGAAACAGCCCATCATTGTACCAGTTTAAAGCAAGGAAAAACCTCCAACAATATGCATAGTTACAGACCAATAGCATTAACTCACATACCTGTAAACTATTAGAGAGAATAGTTTTGAGAAGATTGACGCAGTATTGTCAAAAAAAATAAAGTTATTCAGCAGGTTTCCAAAAGGGCAGGTCTGCTATTGACAATTTAGTGAAACTACACAACAAATGTAAAACAACAATTTGCAAGAAGAAGAAATGTTCAAAGCGCCCTTTTTTTTGAAAATCAAGAAAGCCTATGACCAAGTCTGGCATGCCCAAGCTCCTTTATAAATTGAACAAATCGGATTTTCGGGACATTTATATCACTACATTAAATGCTTTTTGAATAAAAGAAATAACGTGTTCGATAGGGAAAATGCATACTCCAATTCAAGGTCTTTACATAGGGATTGCCACAAGGTTCTTTTTATCGCCCCTATATATTTAACATCTTAATGTACATTTGCCCTCGCTTTTTGTCAAAGCATGTTGTATTATACAAATGCGATGACTATGCATCTGGATGAATGTTACAATGAAAAGAAAAACATCAAAAAGGGAATTGAACTCCCATAAAAGGAGATCTATCAAAGAGAGCTCAATCATAATCTACTTATATGGACGAAAAGGTCTGACATTATCTACAGAGAAAACACATATGATTCTCTTTAATAATGGCAGCAATCCTCAGAGCTGCCGTTTTATAAAAATTTAAAATACACTATTTTAGTATAAAGATATCGTGAAATTCCTAGGTATTTTTCTTACACCAAAGTTGTCCTGGAACGTTCATAACAACTACATCATTACTAAGGCAAGGAAATGTTTAAATCTATTAAGATTATAAGCAAACAAGCCTGGGGACAAGATTGCAAAGTTTTGAAACATCTCCCTATGTCGCGATTAGATCAAAATTGTCCTATGGACAAGAGGGATTTTTAGCGCCCCTAATTTTTTGCTTAAGAAAATTCAAAACATAGATTGCAAGGGTTTTAGGGTTGCTCTGGTGTGCCTTTTCACGCATCAACGCTGGAACTTATAAAGAAATTGGAGAATTGCCTTTGGACGAAAAACCGAAGTCTTGCGTGCGCTAAATACGTTCTTAGAAGTTCGACAAGTAACAACTTTGCATCTGAGGAACTGAAAATTACATCTGAGCAATCTTTTCCTAAACGAGTTAAGCAGAATCATCATTGAAACCAATTGCCACTTACGTAAACAGATCTACTTAAAAGGTCTGATAAAATCCAAGTAAAAATTGACACAAATCAAGCGCCTCCCCTTGTTCTGCTTGGGAGATGAAAAAACGCGCAGTTTGATATTAATTATAACCCGGGCACAAAGAAAAATGAGAATCCAAACATTATGAAAACTGAAGCCCAATTACATATACAGAAACACTTATCCAATCATTTAAAGATATATACAGATGGTCACTCCTAGAAGATCACCGGCAGGTTCAGCTTTTTTTAATACCAGCGTTAAAAAAGGAAAGTCATACTACATTGGCAAAAATCGATCCATCTTTACTGCAGTCTGCTGAACTTATTTTCTTTCTTATTTGGGTCTCAATTACATATTGATTTTCCTTTACATTTTTTTCAAATCTTTATTTGTGTAGATTTCTCAATCGGACTCTTTAAAGCTTTAAGATCATCAATTCCAAGAAAAAGACCAAAATAGTTAGAAATCATCAATTAATTCATATCTTAACTTTAAAAGGGACCAAACGTTTCCTTCTCTGGGGTTTCCCTTTACATCTTGGATTTTCTTCAAATGAGTAGGCTTTATAAAGTGAAACAAAAAAGGGCGCAAGGCAAGGGACAGAATCCAAGAAATTCATGTTCCTTTATCCATTTGGAGGGTTAATCACTTGCTGGAACAAGCAGTATGGAGCAGAGTTAAAGGCTTTTACCCAGAGAAAAATAGACTCTCCAAGAATAGTATATTGATTCTCGTGGTTGATAACAAATTATATTTGAATCATAAATCACGTAACAAATTCAGACAGATTAGTTTCGCTATCTTACAGATAAAACTTAATGCGTTCATCACAAATACAGCAAAAATGTTAGATGTTTAAAGTGGTGAACAAATTTCTAGCAAACACATCATTTTTGAATGTCAGAGGTTTAAGACCTATCTTAACCCCGTGATTTCTGAAAATTTTATTGAAGGCGTTTCAAAAATGGGTTCTAGTTTGTTTAATATTGCAAATGTTTACTTCATAGCCTGTAGGACATTTGTTATAGACTATTGACTGTTAATGCTCTTTCATTTTTCCTTAGCCAAGATACATAAATACATACACACACAATATGGACCCTCTCCCCTCCTCCTCCTCCCCTCCCCCCCCTCTCCCCCCTCCCCTCCCCCCGTCTAATATCACTATGTTGGGGTAGACCCTAAATTGAAGACAAAACAACAACAACAACAACACACAACACCACACCACACACACACACACACACACACACCACAACACAACACACACACACACACACACCCCAACCCCCCCCCCCCCCCCCCCCCCCCCCCCCATCTGTTACCATTTACCTTCCGTTCACAGACCACCGTCCAATTCATTCCGTAGAATGCCCGCACCGTGACTGTGATAACTTAGGTATCAAGGAGCATGGTAAAACCAAGGTGAACTGTGATAACCTAGATGACCATGACTGTGATAACCTAGATGACAGGTGACTGTGATAACCTAGTGACAGGTGACTGTGATAACCTAGGTGACAGGGGACGGTGATAACCTAGGTGACGGTGATAACCTAATGACAGGTGAAATGTATAACCTAGATGACAGGTGACTGTATAACCTAGATGACAGGGGACGGTGATAACCTAGATGACAGGTGACGGTGATAACCTAGGTGACAGGTGACCGTGAAAAACCTAGGTGACAGTGACCGGATAACCTAGTAGACAGGTGACCGTGATAACCTAGGTGACAGGTGACGTGATAACTTAGATGACAGGTGACTGTGATAACCAGTGACAGGTGACTGTGATAACCTAGGTGCCAGGTGACTGTGATAACCTAGATGACAGGTGATGTGATAACCTAAAGGGGACAGGTGACTGTGAAAAACCTAGATGACAGGTGACTTTATAACCTAGGTGACAGGTGACGGTGATAACCTAGGTGACAGGTGACTGTGATAACCTAGGTGACTGTGAAAGCTAGATGACAGGTGACTGTGATAAGCAGGGGACTGTGATAACCTAGGGGACAGGTGACTGTGATAACCTAGATGACAGGTACTGTGATAACCTAGGGTGACAGTGACCGTCATAACCTGATGACAGGTGACGTGGGAAAAACCCAGGTGACAGGTGACTGTGATAAACTAGATGACAGGGGACTGGAAACCTAGGTGACAGGTGACTGTGATACCTAGGGGACAGGTGACCTAGATGACAGGGGACCGTGATAACCCCAGATGAAAAGGTGACTGTGAAACCTAGGTGACAGGTGACTGTGAATAAACCCAGAATGACAGGTGACTGTGATAAAAATAATGACAGGTGACTGTGAAACCTAGGTTGACAGGTGACTATGATAAACCTTGATGACAGGTGACTGTGATAAACCCAGGACAGGAGACGTGATAACCTAGGTGAACAGGTGACCGTGATAACCTAGATGACCAGTGACTGTGATAACCTAGATGACCAGTGGCTGTGAAACCTAGATGACCGGGAGACTGTGATACCCCCAGGTGACAGGTGACTGGATAACCTAGATGACAGGTGACCGTGAAACCAAAATGACCCAGACTGTGATAACCTAGGGACAGGTGACGTTATAAACTAATGACAGGTGACTGTGATAAACTAATGACAGGTCCACTGGATAAAACCCAGGTGACAGGTCACTGTGATAATCTAGAGGACAGGTGACTGTGAAATCTAGATGACAGGTGACTGTGATAAAACCAAAATGAAAAGGTGACCGGATAACCTAGGTGACAGGTGACTGGAAAACCTAGATGACGGTACGGTAATAACCTAGGTGACAGGTGACCGTGATAACCTAGATGACAGGGGACTGTGATAACCTAGGTGACAGGGGACTGTGATAACCTAGGTGACAGGTGACTGTGTAACCTAGATGACAGGTGACCGGATAACCTAGATGACAGGTGACCGTGATAGCCTAGATGACAGGGGACTGTGATAACCTAGGTGACATGAAAACCTAGATACAGGTGACTGTGATAACTTAGGGGAATCAAGGGGCTGGTAACCTAGGGGACTGTGAAACCTAGATGACAGGTGACTGTGATAAACCAAGGTGACAGGTGACTGTGATAACCAGGGGACCGGGTTTACAGTGATAACCTAGATGAGAGGTGACTGTGAACCTAGATGACAGGGGACTGTGAAAATCCTAGATGACAGGGGACTGTGATAACCTAGGTGACAGGGGACCGTGAAACCTGATGACAGGTGACTGTGATAACCTAGACGAAAAGGTGACGTGATAAACTAGATGAAAAGGTGACTGTGATAACCTAGTGACAGGTGACTGTGATAACCTAGATGACAGGTGACTGTGATAACTTAGGTGACAGGTGACCGTGATAACCTAATGACAGTGACTGTGTAAACCTAGATGACAGGGGACCGTGATAACCTAGATGACAGGGGACTGTGATAACCTAGGTGACAGGGACGTGATAACCTAGGTGACAGTGACCCGTGAAAAACCAGGTGACAGGTGACGGAATAACCTAGATACAGGTGACTATGATATGATAACC
>CM031612.1:5088932-5096432 GCA_018398815.1 Conus ventricosus | reverse complement strand
ATATAAAAGGAGAGGAAAGGGGACGTAATTGGGGCCCAGACACCCAAGGGAGGCGACTGACTTCTAAAAAGACTTCCAGATCTCTTTTTAAAGAGTAGTGTGGGGGTGGGGTGGGGGTGTACAGTGTTGTGTGTGTGGTGTGGTGTGTGTGTGTGGTGTTTGGTGGGGGTGTGAGTGTGTGTGGGGTGAAGCACGCGCAAAAAAAACCCAAAAATTTTTTTTTTCCTTAAAGGGAAAACGGCCATGATTACTTTAAGAGCGGGTAATTATCACTAAATTGGTTTTGTTTGTTATTGAGTCATTTTTTTCTTTCTCTCTCTTCTTTGTCTCGTTCCTTGTCTCTGTCTGTCTGTCTTTTCTGTCTGCCCCTGCCCTGTCTTTCTCTCTCTCTCTCTCTCTCTCCCCCCTCCTCTCTCCCTCTCTCTCCCCTCTTCTCCCCTCCCCACCCTCGGTCTGATGGGCCCATAGATAATGATCAGGGGAAAAAATTTTTCCCTCGAAAAAAAAACTTTTTTTTCTTTTTTTTTGTTGGACGTCGTGATTACTGGTTTTTTTGGCTACCACCCTTTGGTTTTCTGTTTTGGGGGGAACTGAACCCCCAAACCACAGTTACGATCCCAAAGGTTGGTGTTTCACAAGTGACCGGGGTCCAGTTCTGCCCTTTTTGAGTCTGTGGGGGTTTGGGGTGTTTCCTTTTGACGTGGGGAGGGGTTTTGGGAAATGCTTGTTGAGGGGGCTTTTTGGTCTCTGCTAGGGTGGGGGGGGGGGGGGGGAGGAAGGGGGGGGGAAAGACGGGGGGGTGTGGGGGGGGAAAGAGGGGGGGAAGAGGAATGGGTGGGGGGGTTGGGGGATGGGTGGGGGGTAAAAGTGGCGGAATTTTTGAGGGGGGGGGGGGGAGGGGGTGAAAAGGGGGGGTTTGTTGAGGAGGGCCCGGGGGAAAGGGAGGGGGGAAAAAGGGAAAGTGAAAGGGTTGGGGGGGGGGGGGGGTTTTGAGAGCAAAGGGGGAAGAAAAGAAAAAGGAAAAAGGGAGAGAGAGAGAGGGGAGAAGACATTGTGTGTGTGTGTGTGTGTGTGTGTGTGTGTGGGGTGAGTGTTGTGTGTGTGTTTTGTTTTCGGCGTAGTGTGCGCGCGCGGCGCGCGTGTGTGTGTTGTGTGTGTGTGTGTTTTGTGGGGTGGGTGTGGTGTGTGCGGGTTTATTTTGTGCGCGGGGCGCGGGGGCGCGCGTGTGGTGGTGTGGGGGGTGTGTGTGTGTGTGTGAGTTTGTGGGTGTGTGTGTGGTGTGTGTGTCTGTGTGTGTGTGTGTGTGTGTGTTTTGGTTTTGTGTGTGTGCACGCGTGCGTGTGCTTTATGGACATATGTACTGCGTGGGTTTTTGGTTGTGGTGTGTTTTTGTATGAAAGTGTGTGCTTCGTTTTGTTTTTTTTGGGTTTTGAAACCCTACTTGGGGATAAAGCGTGTGCGGTGTGTGTTTGTGTGTGTGTGTGTGTGTGTGTGCGCTTTGTGTGTGTGCGCGCGAGGCGCGTCCGTCCCGGCGTGGGGTTTGCGTTTGTTTTTTTTTGGGAAGTTTTTTAAGAAAAGGGGAAAAGGAGAAGAGAAGGGGGCGGTGATATTTAAGGGAAAAAAAAAAAGAGAGGAGGGAGGACGGGGGAAGTGAAGAGGGGGGAAAAGGGAAAAGGTCCCAGGGGGGGGGGGGGGGGGGGGGGGGGGGGGGGGGGGGGGGGGGGGGGGGGGAAAAAGGGGGGGGGGGGGGGGGGGCAAACGGCTGTATGCCCAAGCCCCATTTTGGGCCCTTGGGGGCGCGGGAGGGGAGGGGGGAGGTGGGGGTGGGAGGAGGGGTGGGGATTTAAGGGGAAAGAAGAGAGGAGGGGGAGGAGAGAGAGAGATCCCAACAGACAGCCCGGAAGAAAAGGGAGAGAGAGAGAAAAGGAGAGAGAGAGAAAAGAGAGAGAGGGCGAGAAATTTTAAAATGGAGACAGAGAGCCCAAACAAGAGGACGGAGGAGAGACAGAGAGGGGAACAGAGAGGGGGAAAAAGAGAGAGAAAATTAAGAGAGAGAGGTGGGTGGGGAGGGGGGGGGGGGCCCGTAAAGGAGTAAAGCCAGTGGGGGGTAGCAAAATTTTCACCTGATAAATTGGGCCCGCAGGCAAGCGCTTCCCCCCCCACCCCATTTGCCTCCCCCTCCCGCTCCTCCTCCACCCCCCCCCCTCCTCCCCCCCAAAAGATCTCAAAACCCCTCTGCCTCCTCCCTCCCCCCCCTCCCACCCCCCCACTCCTCCCCTCTTCCCGACCCCCCCGTCCCCACCACCCCCCCCACCCCCACCACCACACAGTTAGTTTTAAGAAGGAGGGGCTCCCTTGGGTCTCTTCCCCCCCTTTTTTGTCTGCTCTGTGTGTGTCTCTGTCCGTCTGTTTTGTTGTCTGGGCTGTTTTTTTGGGGGGGTTTTTTCCTCTTTTCCATCTCTGTCTCTCCGTTGTTGGTTTTTTTTTTCTCTGGGCCCGTCAGTCAATTGTTGTTTGTCGGGGCGGTCTGTCCGGGGTGTCTCTTCTCTTTTTCCTTTTCTCTTCTTTTTTTCCCCTCTTTCTCCCCTCCCCTCTTTCTCCCCTCTCTTTCTCTTTTCTCTTTCTTCTCTCCCCCTTCCTTACTCCCTCTCCCCCTCCCTCCCTCGCACCCCTTTGTCTCCTTTCCCCCCCCTTTCCCCCCCTCCCCCCCCCCT
This sequence comes from Conus ventricosus, assembly GCA_018398815.1. Classification (NCBI taxonomy): domain Eukaryota; kingdom Metazoa; phylum Mollusca; class Gastropoda; order Neogastropoda; family Conidae; genus Conus; species Conus ventricosus. The sequence goes on along the minus strand of CM031612.1, from coordinate 5,093,718 downwards.
CCCCCTCTCCTCCCCCCTCCCTTCCCCCTCCTCCCCCTTTTCCCACCCCCATGTTTTTTGTCCCAAAAACCGCCCCCCCCTCCAATCTAAAAGGAGGAAAAGCGACCCCCCCCCCACCCCCACCACCACCAAACCCCCAACCCAGTCGTTTTACCTTTCCCCGCATCGCAGATGGGGCTGACATCTTTTACCCCGCCTAAAGTTGACCCTCTCCCAAAGGCTCTCTCTCTTCTCCTTTCTCCTTTCTTCTCTCCCCTTTTCCCCTTCCCCTTTTCTCGCTCTCTCTCTCCCCCTCCTCTTCTCTTTTTAACTCTCTCTTTTTTTTTTCTCCCCCCTGCACCGGTTAGTTTCGGGCCTCGTGGGATTGGCCCTTTGGGGGGACCCTTTTATCCCCCACCACCCCTCTCCAAAATCTTCCCCCACCCGCTTCCCCCCCCCTTTCTTCTTCCCCCAAAAAAACCCCCTTCCCCTTGGGGGTACGCGACAACCCCCGCAGGGCCAAGCCCCCCCGCTTTTTTCCCCCCCCCCCCTTCCACCCTCCCTAGGGGGTTACCGAAAAACCGCGGTGCCCCCCCCCCCCCCCCCCTTGTGAAAAGTCTAGAAGGGGGTATTACCGAAAAAAAAGGGGCACCGTTTGTGTCAGAAAGGTTTCCAAAAAGGGGGTTTTTTGGAAAAATGGAAAAAAGGGGGCTGCGAGAAGGGTTTTAAATTTTTGGGGGAATACCTGAAACCCCAAAAAGGGGCGTTTTTCTTTTAAAAAGCCCCTTTTTCTGTCTGTCTCTTTTCCTCTGTGTCCCCTTCTCTCTTTTACTTTGTCTGTTGTCTCTCGGGCTCTCTTGTTTTTCTCTCTCTCCTCTCCTTTTCTTCCTCCTCTCCCCCTCCCCCTTCCCCTCTCTTCTCTCTTTTTCTCTCTCTTCTCTCTCTCTCTCGCGCGCGCGGGGCCCCCTCCCCCCCCTCTTCCTAATGCTTTTGTTTTTCAGTTTGTCTCTTTACTCCCCTGTTTCCCCGCTCCGGGCCCTTTTTCTGTCAGTCTCGCCTGTGCCTTGTCTCTGTCTCTCTTGTTCTGTATCGGGCTGTACTCGGGCTGTATCATTCTGTCGTCTGTTGTTGCCCTGTGCCTTTTCTTGTCTGTTCTGTCTCTGTTGGTTTTTATTGTCTTATTAAATTTTGCTCTGTTTGTAAAATCGCCTGGCGTTTTTGCTCCCGTTTCTTTGTTCCCCCGTTTCTGTCTTGTCTTTGTTTTCTGTCTCCCGTCCGGTTTTCTGCCTGTCTGTTTGTCTGTTTTTGTCTGTCTGTTTTGTCCTTGTCCCGTTGTCTGTTGTTTTGTCCCTTGTCTGTTTTTGTATCTCTTATGTTGGGCCCCCCTCCCCCTCTCTCTCCCCTCTCTCTCTCCCCCTCTCTCCCCTCTCTCCTTCTTCTCTCTCTCTTTCCCCAGTTTTTTTTGTCCAAAGCTTCCCCCCTCATGTGGAAAACCCCCCCCCCCCCCCCCCCCCCCCCAAAAAAAAAAAAAAAAAAAAAAAACCCCAAAAAAAAAAACAACAAAACAAAAACAACAAAAAAAGGAAAAAACCCCAAACCTTTGAGCGCCCAAAAAGTTGATTACAGGCCCCCCAGCCAGAGCTTAAGCCTTTTTTTACGACCCCCCTCCCCCCCCCGCCCCCGCCACTCACAATCTGTTTACCTCCTGCTCCGGCTTTGGGGGCGGAAAAAGTGAAAACCCCTGGGGGCCCCCTTTTATCCCCCGGTTGTGTGCACCCTTTAACCCCCGGGCGGGGGTGAACGACAACCCGGGAACCCCTCCCCAAAGTCGGCATTTTTTTAGTACCTTTTAGACGACGGAGGGCCTTTGGTGTTTGGGTTTCTGCGAAAAGTCTGGGAGGGAAAGGGCCGGTTAGGGAAAACCCCGGGAAGGTGTGTCAGGAGGGTGATATTTTGGGAACCTTGGAAAAGGGGGGGGGGGGCAGGGATAGGGTTGGAAAAACCCGGGCCGGGGCGAAAATTGATGCCCCGGAAGGGGTCTGTCTTTCAAAGCTGTCTTTCTGGTTTTGTTTTCTCCCTTTTGTTTTGGGCCCCTCTTCCGTTCCCCTCTCTTCTCCTTCTCTCTCATCTTCTTTCTCTCTCTTCTCTTTTGATTTCTGGGTGTTGTTTCTGTTTTTCCCTGTCTGTTGTATTTTCCCAAAACTCTCTCTTTCTCTGGGCTGGGCTGTTGTCTTTTCCCCCACTCTCTCTCTCCCCTCTTCCTGTTTTCTCGGGCCCTTTTCCCCCTCTCTCCGTCCCTTTTTCCCCCCCCCCCCCCCCTTCCCTTTTCCCCCTTTTTTTTTTTTGTTTGTTTTTAATATCTCCCTTTCTTTTTCCCCCTCTCTCCTGTCTTCCCGGTTTTTGTCTGTTTGCCCGCTTTCATCTGTGTCCCCTCTCCCCCCACTTTTTAAACTTTGTCGGTCTTATTTTGCTTTTTCCTTTTCGTCTGTTTTGTCTGTCTTTCCCTTACCCCCCCCCCCCCCCCCCCCCCCCCCCCCCCTCTCCCCTCTCCCGTCCTTTTTTTTCCCGTGCTTTTTTTTTCCCTTTCCAACCTTTTCCCCCCCCCTCCCTCCCTCCCCCTTTTCTCTTGGGCTTATCAGTAGGGATGTCTTTTCTCAGTTTTTTTGGGGCCCCCCCCCCCCCCCCCCCCCCCCCCCCCCCCCCCCCCCCCCCCCCCCCCCCCCCCCCCCCCCCCCCCCCAAAGACCATGCTGTTTTTTTCCGTCCTCATTTTCTCTGTCGGCCCGCCCGGGAACATTTTTTTTTTTTTTTTTATAAAACTACTTTTCCCCTTCCCCTCTTTGTTTTTTTTTTTTTTTTTTTTTTGTGTCCCCCGTTTTACTCGTTTTAAGGGGTTTTGTCTGGTAAGGCACTCAGAATGAAAGCGTTTAGTGAAAATTTTCCCCGGGTTTTCTCGTTGAAGGGTTTAATCTGGTAATGGGATCTCCCGAAAGAAAGGTAGTGAAAAAATTTTTCCCCTTTACCCGTTGAAGGGTTTTAAATTTGGTAATTTGGGATTCAGTTTTAAAGGTAGGGGAGAAAATTCCCCGTTTACTCGTTTAAGGGGTTTGTTGTTAAGGCATCTCAGAAGGAAAAACAGCAAAAATTTTCAATTTATCGTTTTACGGTTAAGTCTGGTTTAAAGGAAACCCCCAGAATTAAGGGAAATTTAGAAAATTTTCCCCGTTTACTGTTAAAGGTTTAAATCGGTAATTTCAATTTAGAATGAAAGCGTAGTGAGAAAAATTTTTCAAATTTTACTCGTTTTAAGGTTTTTGTGGTTTAATGATTGAATGAAAGATTTTAAAAAAATTTTTTCAATTTTTCTTGTTTGACTTTTAAATCTGTTTAAAGGCCCTCAGAATTAAAAAAGGGGTAAGAAATTTTTTCAAATTTTTCATTGAAGGGTTTAAATCTGGAAAAAGGATCAGAATGAAAGCTTTTTAAGAAATTTTTCTTGTTACTTGTTCAAGGCATTTCAGTTTTCGATCAGCTAGGACTTCGTGAGAGGGAAGTCCATCTCGTCTTTCTGGTGTTCCGTAAAATTCATCTATTGTTGTGACGTTCTCCATACCCCCCCCCCCCTCCCTTCATAAGGGCGATGGCCTTTATATGTAGTAAATCATCGGAGTTCTGAGTTCCCTCCCCCCTTCTCCTCCTCCTCCTCCTCTTTCCACCTCACTGCCCCTCTCTCATCACCTTAAAAACAAACAGTCAATAAAAAAATTAAAAAATATAAAAACCACGAAGAACCACCCACGATCCTACCTTACCCAACCAACCAACCAACAACCAACCAACCAACCAACAAAATGAAAAACAAAATCAATATCGATCAGTCCTTCCTCTCTTTGTTTGTGTGTGTGTGTGTGTGTGTGTGTGTGTGTGTGTGTGTGTGTGTGTTTCTGACTCTTCATCTTTTCCCCTTCCCTTCTTTCTCCATTTCTCTCCATTTCTCTCTCTCTCTCTCTCTCTCTCTCCTCTCTCTCTCTCTCTCTCTCTCTCTCTCTCTCTCTCTCTCTGTCTCTCTCTCTCACTCGCTCACTCACATCCCTCTCTTTATATGCATGAAAATATAAATCTGTTAGTCAGTTCTGCCGTCCCTTTACTCTTTCTTTCTCTCTCCTCTCTCTCTCTCTCTCTCTCTCTCTCTCTCTCTCTCTCTCTCTTTCTCTCTCTCTCTCTCACACTCGCTCACTCACATCCCCTCTCTTTATATGCATGAAAATATAAATCTGTTAGTTCTGCCGTCCCTTTACTCTGTCTTTCTCTCTCTCTCTCTCTCTCTCTCTCTCTCCTCTCTCTCTCTCTCTCTCTCTCTCTCTCCTTTAGAAAGGCTTATGACTCCGTGAATCGAAACATGTTGTGGATTAATTTACGAAAAAGTGGAGTGGATGGCAAGCTGTATATTGGCTCTTCGTGGTGTCTATGATTCTGTGTTAGCATGCGTGCGTGATAGGTGTGTTTATTCAGATGTATTTAACTGTCCACAAGGAGTGAAGCAAGGTTGTTTATTAAGCCCACTTATGTTTTCATTTTTTATTAACGAATTGGCAGTGAAGATAAGTGAAAATGGAAAACATGGTATTCAGATGATCCCAAGAGCGACTGAATTTTTTCTTATGCTATTGCAGATGATGTAATATTGTGTCTGCACTGTGTAGGTCTTCAGAATCAGTTAAATAAGTTAAAGCAAGAGCAGATCGTCTATTTCTAAAGGTAAACCTTGATAAAACTAACTTAATGGTATTTAGAAGGGTGGTCATCTC
>CM031612.1:5080273-5085273 GCA_018398815.1 Conus ventricosus | reverse complement strand
AGATAGGCTCGGTGGTGATGTACACGAAATGTTGACTGAGGAGGGTGTGTGTGTGTGTGTGTGTGGGGGGGGGGGGGGGGGGGGGGGGGGGGGGCGGGGGGGGGGGGGGGTTAGCCTTCTGGCTGTTTATGTCTTTTCTGGCCGATGATAGGCATGTACTGTAGATGACCTTTTTTACTTCAGTGGTGACATTAGACAGGCGGGTGGTGAGTTATTTGCTGTGCGGATAATTGGTTCAGCCGTGAAGGTGCACTGTATTTAGGTGATGGCGTGTGGTGATATAGTGTGTCACGGATCGCCCCAGTCCTGGCTCTTATCAGGGGACGTCACTCGGTGAGTACCGTTTCGCCCTTTTTCGTTTTGCCCTGCCAGGGCGAACTGGGACTTCCACAACACGATCCTGGCAGGTACCGTTTCGCCCTTTTTCATTTTGCGTGTGAGCACGACTTGGCCTAACGGCCTTCGTTCATTCGTCCTTCGTCCTCTCTCGGGCTTCGCCCTACTCTAATCTAAAGACCATCGATTCTGCTTTGGAGTAGACTGGGACACTGGTTACGCCAGGGGGGAGCCTTGCAGTATGGTCAGTATGGAAATGGGAGTAGACGAAATGGGAGTAGACCAAATGGGATGTCACCATAAAGTTACAGGGCGTAATGACACTCAAAGGAACGTTAGGGCGAAATAGGAAAGGGCGAAAAGGGAACAGGACGAAATGGGAAAGGGCGAAATGAAAAAGGGCGAAACGGGATGACACCCGTCACTCAGTGCAGAAACGGACGGAGGAGTTGTCTGTGATGGCAGGAGAGCGAAAGTGCACGAGCTGTGTCGCAGGGGAGTTAGTTGCCTTACAACTTTTTTTTTGTTTCGTGCGAATATAAGCGAGGCTGCACGGCGTTTCTTGCGTTTCCCCTGCGATTTTAATCAATTTATTATTCATGTTTTATTTTGTTTTGTAAGAAATTGTAAGTTTCGAAGCTGTTTTGCAAGTGAACTAATTTCGCGTCGTACTCTCGTCTAGCGAAACACATTTTGTTGCATTTCGCTTCATCAGCCAGTGAACATCGGGGCTGATAAACACGTGACCGTGCGTCGCTTGACAGTCAAAATAGCAGACGAGAATTGGACAGTCCCGCTTCAGATTCTTCATTTGTCCAAATATTTGTGTTAGATCGATTTATTCCATTGAAACCGAACATGTGGGGTGCTACGGCGAGGATTGGAAGAAAACGGGCTGCAGAATACAAAACAGGAGATCCGCACTGACGATGAATGTTGTGCATTAGTTGTGCGGTCGACGGTGTAGTGTTGAGGGATGAAACGTTTGGCTTGATGCTTAGGGTGCGGTACTAACTGTGTCAGGGGCCAGTCTAAGACACCTTTTCACGATACCGGTTGGCCTCTGTGAAATGGGTCATTCACTACAAAAATGTTGTGTGCCACTAGCATGACAGGGAACGAAACGGTTGAATATGTGACAAATAGAGACCGTCGAGGGAACACGCCACAGTATTTGGAATGGGAAGCTCAATGAGGCGCGGCGGCGGCGGGGGGGGGGGGGGGGGGGGGGAGCCGACACGAGCCTTTCTCTTTGATGTTGTTGTTGCTTGTTCTCAGAAAACTCTTTGTCTACTAGCATTAATTTTATCCATGAGGACAGCACCCCCCCCCCCCCCCCCCCCCGCATTTTTTGTTGTTGTTTAATTGCTCAACAACGGTGTACAGTGAAGAATGAGTGTAATGTAAAGGACAAGGAGAAGAACAAAAATGGAGGAAGGGGCGACCTTGACCACTGCACTCTCCCCTCGCCTCTCCCTCAACATTATGCAGTATTTCTCTCTCTCTCTCTCTCTCTCTCTCTCTCTCTCTCTCTCTCTTTTTTTTTCTCCAAAGAGAGGAAATGAAAGGAAGCAACTAACTCAACACGCAGTACAGGCGGAAACAGGAAGGGTCAAATCCTCAAAACATTTCCAACTGAAGAAAACCGCCAGTCCTGTTCTGTGCTGTGCTGGGTTACATGTAATAGTCGCTCTACTTTCTCGACGACCGACAAGTTGATAGAAGCTTTGGACTGGTGCCTATCTTCTGGATTTTTTTTTTTTTTTTTAATAGGGGAGTGGAAGAGTGCAGGGTGGGAGCTGAATGCGTGTTTGGGGAAGCGGAGGGTAGGGCTGAGAAGGGGGTGGGGGTTGTTTGTCGACTCCAGGGCGAAAGGTTAGTCGACCCATAGACAGTCAAGCAGCGTATTGTCCAGAGTCCACGGTGACCTAGGCGGTGACGGGGGTTCCGGTTACGGCTGAGAAGGGGGTGGGGGTTGTTTGTCGACTCCAGGGCGAAAGGTTAGTCGACCCATAGACAGTCAAGCAGCGTATTGTCCAGAGTCCACGGTGACCTAGGGGGTGACGGGGGTTCCGGTTACGTTGACGCTGTTTGCCATCATAGCTCTCTCCTGCTGGGTGGCGTGGAAGTCAGCATGTAGATCAGACAGGGAGGGTGTCTGTCTGCCGCCTCTCACCCTGCTGACTGACGGACAGATCCACAGATAGCCGGCCCGCCTGTGTCGGCCGTCGCGACAGGTCGGACACCCACACCCAGGAGGGAAGGGGGGTGGTGGGGGTGGGGGTGGGGGAGGAGAGGGTGTGGTGTGGTGTGGTGGTTGACGTATTGAGATGTTTGAGGTGTGAGAATAAAGGAGAATTAATCTGTGGTTGGCAACACGGAACATTGTCATTGCAGTAACAGGGCGGTCAGGGACGGCAGTAGGATGGGAGGTAGGTCAAAGCATCAAGCGAAAAAGGAATTGGCGCGTGCGTTTTAGGGGGTTGAAGACTCAAAAAGGCCTTGCATTCAAAAGAACCCGTGTTTGAGCAGGGAAGATGGAAGATTGTCGTTAGCAGAAGGCGAAAAAAAACACAACAACCTTTGTTGTACCCGGGGTGGTGGAAGTCGTTATCCAGACCGACAGCGGCGCGTTTTGAAAGAATTAGCATGAATAAATAATGCCGACACTCAGCAGACGACAGCTTTACGGTCTGAGAGAACGGCTGTATACAGCAGACACAGCAAGGGGAAAGGACACGCCGGAAGTGAAAGCAGCAGGGGGATGTCGTGTCTGAATCCGAACACTCCTCAACTGTAGTGTACTTCCTGAACCTTAACACTCATAAAATTAAACGTAAAGGGAAGTGTGTGTGTGTGTGTGTGTGTGTGTGTGTGTGTGTGTGTGTGTTAAATCCAGTTAATCCTAAACTGAAAGCTAAAAGGAAATTGAAATTGGAATCTGAACACACCTAAACTGAAACATAAAGGGAAATATTTATGGTTAGCTTCTGGTTGGTAACTTTGCTGGACGCATTTAACGCGACGAATAAGTGATTTGGATTATAATAACAAGCTAGACGATTCTGGTGGAATTTTATTCGAAAAATCGAAGGTAGACTGTGATTTATGTAGTGAAGTCGATGAGTCGCACTAATTGGAAGATTTACTGATGGTCAGGGGAAACTTGGCAGATCATGTGGACAACAGCAAGCCCAAGGAAGACATTGTGCGGGTGGTGTTCGCCATCATTCTCCGCTGCTTCGTGGACCGAAGATGCCGTGATGCTGCCAGTCAGGAGTGATGCGATGTTGAAGATGTAATGATGATGATGATGAACGAGCGGTGCACATCACGCTGAGCAGAACCCTTGATCTGATCAGTGTGAAGCTCGTGGCGGCTGTGTTGAACCAGCTCGTAAGTCAGTGATAGGGACAAGTTAGTGGTGGTACTGCCAGAAGCATAATGCTGTGATGGTCGCACGGTACAAAAAAAAAAAAAATAAATAAAATAAAATAAAATAAAATAAAATCAACATTTAAATGAATTGTGGGTCGTCTGTGAAATTTTGTCTCCAAAGGTGTATCTTTTTCTTAGAGAAAAAACAACAACCCAACAGCAGTAGTATTGGGGAAAGGTTTTGAAGTATTGAGAAAGGCATTAAGGACAAATGTTCGTTTCACAACCGCTGGGCTGTAATAATTACCCGTGCACATTCCGCCTGCGACGGTATTTCTCTGCAGCCAAACAGCGCGTTTCCGTCTTGCCAGAACCTCACGTGAGGACCATCCGTTGATAAAGCAATCCTGTGTTTAGCTCTCAGCGCAATAGGGGTGTACTGTCCACTCACAGGTTGGTAGAGGTTCATAGCGGTCACAACAATCCCGTGTTTAGCCCTCGATGCGTTAGTGTGTCCAGTCACAGGTTGGTAGAGGTTCATAGCGGTCACAACATGTCCCGTGTTTAGCTCTCAGTGCGTTAGGGTGTCTGTCCACTCACAGGTTGGTAGAGGTCTCCAGTGGACAACCGAAGCAACTGAGCATAAGAATCACAGTAGTCACGCATGTTTAAGATTTTATCAGGGAAAATTCTGATGCGCAGTCATCTTACATTTTTCCCTTTTTTTTTCAGCTTAGAAAGCAGAGGGAGGAGAAAAAAGAAACCCTGGACGGTTAATGTGGGGTTTGTGAACCATTGAAATGATGCTGGATGAAGATGAAAAGACTCCTCCACTCTGGGAGAGAGTCCGGACAGTTGTGTGGTGAACGACATAACCGCTGTCCACGGAGCGTAGCTGTGTTGAACACAAGAGTCCAAAGACCCCTGCAAGGTTTCTGGGAAGCTCGTGTTTTGATCCTGTGGACCTCTGGAGCTGACTTGACGATGGATGGGTGTTCAGTGAAGCCGCTGCTGACTCTGATAGAGACAGTGTAGGCTAGTGTTTGGAAGCCTCCGCCAGGATCCGGATCCGGACAGAGCCTTGTTACAGTGTGAGCGCTGTGCCGTCGTTGTCGCGCCGTCGTTGTTGTGTGGTGTGGTGATGTTGTCGGAGGGCTGAGGAGAGAGGGAGAGACAGAGAAAGAGAGCGGAGACGACCGAGGAGGAGGAGGCCGATGCCCAGCGGTGTGGAGCATGGAGGGGAGAGGGGGGGACGACAGTGAGCGGGTGCGCATCGAGGACTACCT
>CM031612.1:5060273-5070273 GCA_018398815.1 Conus ventricosus | reverse complement strand
GAGATCAAAGGAGGTTTTACGGTAAAAGTTATATGCAGGGTAAAAGGTTATAAGGAAAAAAAGAAAAGATATGAAGCATTTGTGCTTGTGCCCTCTCTTCTGCTTGAAAGTTCGGATTTTATTGAATTAAATCCAATATGATAGCTATTAAGCCATTTTACATTTATTCGTCTCCCCCCCCCCTCTCTTTCTCTCTCTCTCTCTCTCTCTCTCTCTCTGTCTCTCTCTCTCTCTGTCTCTCTCTCTCTTCTCCTCTCTCTCTCTCTCTCTCTCTCTCTCTCTCTCTCTCTCTCTCTCTCTCTCTCTGTCTCTCTCTCTCTCTGTGGCCGATGATGAGGATGCTAATCTGACACCCCCAATTAGTGATCACAGTACTGAGTAGTCCAAGCCGCTAGCGCTGGGGGCCGTCTGTAATGGCGATGTAACCGATTGCTGCGTCAGCGACCCAGCTCATTTTCCTGTGAATTCTCTCTCCCCACCCCTCCACCCATCCACCCCCTCCATCCCCGTCAGGCACCACTCCCATCATTTCAACTTTAATTTAGAAATCTTATGGGCTTTTTTTTCCGGCGGCAGCAATACGGCGGGTAAATGATTGAAACAATGGTTTTGTTAGAGCTGTTCTTGTTTTCAGTTCATTGTTTTGTTTGTCTGTGTGAGCTACGCCATAGACACCCGGTTACTGAAATAAACATTAAGTGTCCGTTCTGCAGTGTTTTTAGCTGTTGAACTCTCTCTCTTAGTCCAATTTGTCTGTCTGTCTGTCCGTCCATCCTCGTCTGTCTGTCTCTGTCTCTCTCGCTGTTTCTCTCCCTCTCGCTGTCTCCCCCCCCCCCCCCCCCCCCCCTTCTCTCCCTCTCCTTCCCTCGCTCCTAAATGGTGACAGGCCTAACAGGGCCGTCCCTGTATGGTCGATGAAGTTGTAATGAAACTGAAACGGTCTTGGTGACGACCTGGGGCCACCAAGGTCTGTCAGCTATGTGGTTTCAACTCCGGGATAAGGGTGAAGATTTTTTTTTTCTTTTCCCGTTCTCACTCAGTTGGACGTTTCGCTAAATGTTTCCCTTTATTTAAGGTGTATGCACTCGCCAAGAGATGTCGCACACATGTCCGGGTTCACTTTGCCCTGAAGTAATTGGATGCTCACACGCTCACGGACAGACTCACGCGTCCACACGCGTGCGCGCGTGCGCGCGCGCGCACGCACGCACGCACGCACGCACGCACGCACGCACGCACGCACGCACGCACACACCACACTGACACACACACACACACACACACACACACACACGCACTCACACTCGCACACAACACACAACACACACACACACCACACACACACACCACACCACACACACACCGTGCACGCACTTACACGCACTCACCACTCACTCACTCACACACACACACACACACACACACACACACACACAACACACACCCACACACACCACACACTCGCACGCACACACACACACACACACCCAACACACCACACACACACACACACACACCACACACCACACTCGCACACACACACACACACCACACACACACACACACACACACACACACACACACACGCGCGCGCGCAATCACACCACGCGCACGCAATCACACACGCACTCTCACACACAACACACACAACACACCACACACACACACACACACACACACACACACACACGCGGCGCGCGCGCACGCAATCACACACACATACGCACTCACACACATGCGCGCGCGCGCGCACGCACACGCACACACACACGCACTCACATACACACACGCGCGCTCGCGCGCGCGCGCACGCGCGCACCCACGCACGCACGCACGCACGCCCGCACGCACGCACGCACACACACACACACACACACACACACACACACACACACACACACACACACACACACACACACGCACACACGCGCCACACACACACACACACACAGAGGGAAAGACGTAAGGTTCTTTTTGTTGTTGCTGAGCACCAACCAGGCAATGATGAAAGCAGGCGGTGGAAGGCAGGCAGGTCGGTGCCAACTCATTCACACCGTGTGCAGTGATGGAGAAATGCCGCCACTGCACCCGCATACCACTGCATTTCTGTCTCCTCTCTCTCTCTCTCTCTCTCTCTCTCTCTCTCTCTCTCTCTCTCTCTCTTTGTCTGTCTGTCTGTCTGTCTGTCTCTGGTCTTTAAGACAACGCACGAGTTAGAACCATATGCCAATGTTAAAATGAATCGGCACGTTATGAGCACATTAGCAGAGTTTAGACTTGGTGTTTCTGATATCGCTTGTCATCGTTTCAGATATACAACTACGCCGAAGGTGAATGTATATGCCGTTTGTGTGGTTTAGCCAAAAAGGATGAAGTTCATTTTGTGTTGTGCTGTCTGTATTACATGATCTTAGAACCAAACTTATTCAACCTAAGTATTTTACTGAACCATGTGATTTCAAGGCGATATTACTGATGTCAAGAAAAGAAAACATTTTCTGCAATCTGGCTATGTATATTTATGAAGCACAGAAAAGACTGCGTGCTGTTATGCATTAACTTTATTCGACTATGTATATTTTCACTGTTGCTGTGGGCAGGTTTATGATTCATAATGTCTTAGGCGTAAGTTGCATTGTATTGTGTAATGCCCCCTTCAGTATGGGGCCGGCCATGGTCATAAATCTGAATAAATATTCGTATTTATATTCTGTCTGTCTCCGTCTCTCTTTCTGTCTCTATTTGTCTCTCTGTTTCTGTCCTCTCTGTTTCTCTTAGACGCTTATCATTTCTCTCTCTCTGTTTGTGTCTCTGTCTCTCTTTGTGTTCTTTGTGTCTCTGTCTCTTTGTCTACTCTGTCTTTGTTGTCTGTCTGTCTCTCTCATTGTCTTTTATCTCTCATTTTGTCTTTTCTGTGATCGTTATCTCTTCTCTGTCACAACACCACGACACACAGACAGACAGACACATGCACTCACACATACACCACACCCACACGCACATCACACACACACACACACACACACACACACACACACACACACACACACACACAACCACACACAGCGCGTTTACACATATACACCCATACGCACACCCATACGCACTCACTCACCACACACACACACACACACACACACACACACCACACCACACCCACACACACACACGTACGCCACGCGCGCACGCACACACACACACACACACACACACCACACCACACCACACACACACACCACACACACCACGCACGCACGCACGCACGCACGCACGCGTGCAACACACACACACACACACACACACACACACACAACACACACACACACACACACACACAACAGAGGCAGACAGACAGACGGACGTATCAATTTAGAGGGATGGTGTGAGTTGTACAAGGCCAGAGGAGGGACGGTGTCTGGCACTTGGCAGAGCCCTTCAGTTGGCTTCCATGGCAATTCTCTTCTATGATCTCTGTCCGCACTTGTCCGCTCACACAACACGGCCACCAGGAGGGAGGGCAACACAAGAAACGGCACTGTCTGCATATATGGACGAGGACCGGGGGTGGGGGGGGGGGGGGGGGGGGGGGGGGGGCAGGCATACGCACACATACAGAGACATAGACAACACGGCGCGCACACACGCGCGCGGCACACACACACACACCACACACACCACACACACACACACACACACACACACACACACACAAGCGTGCGCTAGCGCGCTCTCTGTCTGTTTGTCTCTCTGTCTCTCACACTCGCTCGCGAGCTATCTCTTTCCCCATCACCTCCCCCCCCCCCCCCTCCTCTCTCTCTCCCTCTGACGCTCATGGACACAGGTGCACCCCCCCCCCCCCCCCCCCCCCCCCCCCCCCCCCCCCCCCCCCCCCCCCCCCCCACAGAGAGAGAGAGAGAGGAGAGGAGAGGGAGAGGCGAGAGAGAGAGACGAGGAGAATGACAGTAACCATGACATAATCTTTCTATACGGGTAAAAGTATTGGCCCTTAGTTGGCTATTTTCCATACTTGCCGTTACTGTTCAACGAAACTAGCACTAAATGATACAAACGTATGCATCAAAACATGAATTTTACAAACAACCATTAAACAGAAAATCAAATAACGAGCAACACCAAAGCAAGTACTGATCACCAGTGAAAATGAAAAAACAAACAAACCAAAAAAACAACAACAGCTTACAGTACAAGAACACAAACAGTTAAAGCAAATTCAAAAAAAAGCAATTCAAAGAATATCATCAACAAGAAAACAGCATATAATATTTTGAAATTTCTGTATGATAGAAGGAAAAAGAAAAGAAAAAAAAGAGAGGGGGGGGGGGGGGGGGGGGGGGGGAGGAAAAAAGAACAGAAAAAAGAACGAAGTAAAGGCAAGTATATTAAGAGACGCAATGAAAGGTCTGTAACGTATATAATATATATACATACATACAGTCAGTGAGTGTGTGTTTGTGTGTGTGTGTTGTGTGTGTGTTGTGTGTGTGTGTGTGTGTTGTGTGTGTGTGTGTGTGTGTGTGTGGAGAGAGAGAGAGAGAGAGAGAGAGAGAGAGACCCTCTCCATTTGAACACCTGCTCTCTTTCTCAACACTCTGACAGAAGTGGTGGGCAGGGACACTGGCGGAACGACCATAATACACACCATCAGATCAGATCGAATGGCCCGACTTTATCGTTCGGCCTTTTTCTTTTTTCTCTTTTCTCTCTTCTGCTAATAAGGAGGGTTGCGCAACTCTATAACAGTGTTTGTGCAACTTTGAAACAGATAGGATTTTTTCTTTTTCTTTTTAAGGACAGAAAATAGGAGAGGATGAAGGATGGGTCGCTTTTGCCGACTGTTGCTTTCTGGACTTTTCCTGATTTCTGTTTCGTTTTCGTTCTCTTTTCCCTTTGTTTTGGTGTTTGTGCGGTTTGTTTATTTCTTCTGTTCTGTTCTGTCGGTGTATATCCCGTTGTTGTTTTTTCCCCATTTCTTTTTATTGTTGTTTTGCTTGTATGTTTGTTTGTTTTGTATGTCTCTGATATGGTCGGTATTGTTCTTGTTATCAATTGTTTGTTTGTTTTGTATGTCTCTGATATGGTCGGTATTGTTCTTATCAATTGTTTTTTTGTTTTGTTTTTTCCTGTTGCGTCTTGTATGAGTTTGTCTGAATGTCATTGTGAATAGTCTGTTCCCCAGCCCCCACCTCTTCTCTGTCTTTCAGGCAGCCGCCCCCCCCCTCCTCTGTGTGTGTGTGTGGTGTGTGTGTGTGTGTGTGTGAGTGTGTGTGTGTGTGTGTGTGTGTGTGTGTGTGTGTGTGTGTGTGTGAGTGTTGTGTATGTGAGAGAGAGAGAGAGAGAGAGTGAGAGAGAGAAGAGAGAGAGAGAGGAGAGGAGAGAGAGGAGAGAGGAGAGAGAGAGCGCGTATACATGTGTGTGTGAGGATGTAAAAAAAAGCTGTTTTTGTACTTATTCTTTTCCCTCATTGAAAAATCTCTCTCTCTCTCTCTCTCTCTCTCTCTCTCTCTCTCTCTCTCTCTCTCTCTCTGAACACACGTTACAACGATCATCCACTGCCTTTATGTGGAGGCTGCGGGTTGAACGCTGAAGCGAAGTTATCATAGTAATTCATGTCATGTGTGTGTGTGTGTGTGTGTGTGTGTGTGTGTGTGTGTGTGTGTGTGTGTTCTTTTTCTTTTTCTCCATCTTTTCCTGCAATCGCTTTACCTCTACTCGTACAAGAAAACGGACGAAAAATCAAACACTGAAAACAACAAAACAAAACGAAAAGATTTGCATTATTTACGTCATCGGTGTTTGTGTGCCAATCCCCAGCTTGGTTTCGTGTTGTTATTGTGGTGGTGTTTTTTTTTTTGTGTGTGTGTGTGTGTGTTTTTTTTAACCACCCCTCTCCTCCACATCCCCCCCCCCCTCCGCGCCCAATCCTCCTAACTGCCACTTCTCAGTTGTACCCTTAATGTCGGTCGATCAACACGTGCCACGTGCCGCCAGCCTGGCAGGATTGACAAGGTTGTCAAGCACCGCGTCCTAATTAACACACAATAATACATTGTGTGCAAAACTAATCTCGCTCGATCATTTTCTTCAAAGTGCTCGTATGGTGTAAAGTTCAAATGCGGGATCCTGTTTCAATCGGTGTTCGTGCCTGCGAGCGAGCGAGAGAGAGAGAGAGAGAGAGAGAGAGAGAGAGAGAGGGAGGAGTGTGTGTGCGTGTGCATTCTCATGCGCGCGCGCGCGCGCGTGCGTGTGTGTGTGTGTGTGTGTGTGTGTGTGTGTGTGTGTGTGTGTGTGTGTGTGTGTGCTGCACATAAGTTGTGATGGAAAAGTTCCAGCTCACTTCTTCTCCTCCCCCCCCCCTCTCTCTCTCTCTCTCTCTTTCTCTGCTCGGGCTGTCTGTTTTTGAAAAGTGTCCTCATGTCTTCACTTCTCTGTTTTTATATTGGCATTCTCTCGCTGACAGCTGACAGGAGTATTACTTTATGCACCTTTTTTTCTTGTTCTTTATTTCTTGTTCTTTCTTTTTATTTTTCTCTCTTTTTTTTTCTTTTCCTTTTAACATTGTTATTTGTGAACATCAGAACAAGATATTTGTGGAAAGTTCACAAGTCTGTTGCGTATCGGATATTAAAGAAGCGTGACTTTGCTCCCTGTGTGTGTGTGTGTGTGTGTGTGTGTGTGTTTATCTGCATTCTGGGTCGTCGTCTTCTCGTCTTTCTTGTTGTAGTGGTAGCAAGGATTGCGGTCGCAAAGAGGGGGGGGGGGGGGGGGGGGGGGGACACACACACACACACACACACACACACACACACGTAAAGAACTTGTGTTCTTTCTTGTTGATTGGGTTAGTGTTGCGATGTGGTTGCCTAGCGGACTAGTCGTGTGGCCGGGTCGTCTTGCAAGGACGCTGACAGTACTGGGGAACAGCGTGTGTGCGCTCATGTGGGTCGTCAGGGAACTGGACTCTCCCCCCCCCCTCCCCCTCCCCCCCCCCCCCCCCCTCCCCCCCCCCCTCCCCCCCTCCCCCCCCCCCCCCCCCCCCCACACACACACCCGATACCTGTTTTCTTCATCTCTAGGAAACCTTTCCGCCCATTTTCACACGTCACGAACGAACGACACTTGGCGGAGTGATTGTGCAATGCCATGAAAACAGCGCACTGGAAATTGCTTTTGCGCCTCTCTCTCTCTCTCTCTCTCTCTGGGTGTGTGTGTGTGTGTGTCTCTGTCTGTCTGTCTGTCTGTCTGTCTCTCTCTCTCTCTCTCTCTCTCTCTCTCTCTCTCTCTCTCTCTCTCTCACTGTGTCTCTCTCTGTCTCTGTTATAAGTATGGGTGAAGCACGTGTTCGATTTGCGTTTTGCATATATATATATATATATATATATATATATATATATATATATATATATATATATATATATATATATAGTGTGTGTGTGTGTGTGTGTGTGTGCACGAATCTTTTCAGCGGATAAATGTGCAAAATAAGACAGCCTTACTGTTGCCCATATTCACCAAGTTGGCAAGATCAGTTTTGAAATCTAATTTTCAAGCACGATTTGGGCCACTTTCGAGTTTTGAAATATCGGCGAGTGTGTGTGTGTGTGTGTGTGTGTGTGTGTGTGTGTCTTTACCACTTTCGCCATGTTTCACATGTTCAGTGGTTAGCAAATAGGACACGTCACAGTTTCGGTGACTTTTCGATGACCGTAAGAATTGGACGTAGGAACCCTAACAGGAAGTCCGGTGTTCACAGCGGTATAAACTTCCCGACCCACAAAACAAAGTGAAGCTAGTAAACTGTTTTAAAAAGAAAAAAGAAAAAATGCGACATACAGTTGACATGTTTTCATCCCTTATCGCAAGATGGAGACCTTGAAACCAAAACAAGCCAAAGGTCAGTGGAAAGGACAACGTCTAGTGGCAGCTAGACAAAAGGGGCCCTCGAAGGGATGTGCTCCACAGTCAGTTTTTCCCCCCCCCAGTGTAGTCGCTCATTCGTTTCTTTCCGTCAGGCTTTGCAGAAACGTGACGAACGGTGGTTCTGGCGCAGTTGACAGACATGTCGCCGTTATTGTGTCTCCAGTCAGGCTGACCTCTTTACTTCTTCCGCACCGGAGCGTGGGCACATCCTGTCTGGAGCCAGCTGACGGAGACACCTCCTCACCTCCCTCTCCCCAATCCCCCTCCCCCTCCCCATGTCCTCCATCCGTCAGTCTGCGCCCCCGCCCCCCCCCCCCCCCCCCCCCCCCCTGCTCTGCTGTCTTCGTCCTTTGCAAGGCTGTTGACAGAAGGGAGGGGGATGGGGTGGGGGTGAGGGGAGGGGGGTTAGCGCAAATGTGACTTTTTTGTTGTTGCGTAGATCAAGTGCTCAAAGTGATTTGATTTTCTTTGTTTCTTTTTTTTTCTTTCTTCTTTTCTTTTTCATTCTTTTTTGTTTGTTTCCACTATTAAGCTTTAGTTGTCAGTAAAGATGATTTACTCTGCCTCTCTGCTCATATTTTCTTCTTTTTTTTTTCTAATGCAATGAGCATGAATACATCCAGTCTGTGGTTTTTGCCAGGTCTGTATGTTTTGTGGGTCTGTGTAGGCTCCGGTACATTCCACCCCCACCACTTCACTCTCGCATTCATGCTCTCTCTCTCTCTCTCTCTTAGTTGGGGGGTCTTGTAATGCAAGGGCGACCACCACTTCACCTTTTCTTCTCCTCCCTCCTCATAGAGTTCTTAGCCAGCCTTCTTTTCCTGTTGATCACCACCTCATCGTCCCCCGCCATCCTCATCGTCCCCGCCATCCTCATCGTTCCATCGTCCTCGCCGCACTCCCCCACTCTCCACTCCCCCCGTCTCAGACCCTTCCTCCTCTTTACGTAGGAGTTGCTGTATTGGGCAGGGCAGGCTTTTTAGCGAAAAGGGAAGGTCCGTCATTCAATGCTCCCTGGTCCTGACTTCATGGCTAAATCAGTCTGAAAAGGGCGCGCCCTACCCCCCCCCCCCCCCTCTGTCTCTGTCTGTCTGTCTGTCTGTCTGTCTGTCTCTCTCTCTCTCTCTCTCTCTCTCTCTCTCTCTCTCTCTCTCTCTCTCTCTCTCACACACACACACACACACCACACACACACACACACACACACCACGCTTGGCCCGTCTGCCTTCTATCACCGCTGCCCCATCCAATCTTCGTCATCCCCTTTCAAATAAGCAGAAAATGACCCCCACCTCCATCCTCACCCGTCCCTTAACACCCCCTCTCCATACAACTTCACCCTTCCCTCTTCCTCCCTCCCCCCTCTCTCCATACAACTTCACCTTCCCTCTTCCTCCCTCCCCCCTCTCTCATACAACTTCACCCTTCCCTCTTCCTCCCTCCCCTCTCTCCATACAACTTCACCCTTCCTCTTCCCCCCCCCCCCACCCCCCCCTCCCGACAGGTTTTCGCATCGATGTCCTTTTCCCAACTAGGTAGGTGACTGGACGGACGCTTCTAGACTAGCAACCGTCACACACACACACACACACACCGAAAATCCCAGTCTACAACACTGGACACCGCCCCACAAGTTTGAATGGCGACACAAGTTGACGCGGGACATGCCAACACAGAAATGATGGTAAAATCTGGGACTCTGATGCCCTCAGTGTCCAGACAGGGTGCGGAGCAAACATCAGAACGATGACAGCACTCACTGGGGGAAGATTTCCTGTCAGTTCGCCTTCCCCTTTCATCGCAGGTCTGTCTTGAAAAGTAAAGTAGGTTCACTGGGATGGACTTTAATGTTTGCTCCACTCCCTCTAAAATGGAAATTGATTGGAAGCGTTTGGGCCAGGTGGTGTGTGTGTGTGTGTGTGTGTGAAGTGAAAGAAACCGAGACCGAGAGACGGGTTGGGTGGGGATGGGGGTGGGAGTCCTGGGGTTCTGCAGGACGCGGCGCTTCTCTCTCCGTTCCTCCCTACCCCCGTCTCCTCGAAAATTGTCGTTGCACTTGAAG
>CM031612.1:5037773-5055273 GCA_018398815.1 Conus ventricosus | reverse complement strand
CTGGACCTGTCTGTCTGTACCCCCTGGACCTGTCTGTCTGTACCCTTGGACATGTCTGTCTGTACCCCTTGGACATGTCTGTCTGTACCTCTCTGGACCAGTCTGTCTGTACCCTTGGACATGTCTGTCTGTACCTCTCTGGACCAGTCTGTCTGTACCCACTGGACCAGTCTCTCTGTACCCCATGGACCAGTCTGTCTGTACCCATCTGGACCTGTCTGTCTCTACCCCTGGACCTGTTTGTCTCTACCCCTGGACCTGTCTGTCTCTACCCCCTGGACCTGTCTGTACCGCCTGGACCTGTCTGTACCCCTGGACCTGTCTGTCTGTACCCCTTGGGCCTGTCTACCCCCTCGACCAGTCTGTACCCCCTGGCCCAGTCTGTACCCCTGGACCTGTCTGTCTGTACCCCTGGAGCTGTCTGTCTGTACCCCCTGGACTGTCTGTACCCCAGGACCTGTCTGTCCCCCCTGGACCAGTCTGTCTGTACCCCCTGGACCTGTCTGTCTGTACCCTTGGAAATGTCTGTCTGTACCTCTCTGGACCTGTCTGTCTGTACCTCTCTGGACCTGTCTGTCTGAACCCCTGGACCTGTCTGTCTGTACCCTTGGAAATGTCTGTCTGTACCTCTCTGGACCTGTCTGTCTGTACCCCCTGGACCTGTCTGTCTGTACCCCTTGGAAATGTCTGTCTGTACCTCTCTGGACCTGTCTGTCTGTACCCCCTGGACCTGTCTGTCTGTACCCTTGGAAATGTCTGTCTGTACCCCTGGACCTGTCTGTCTGTACCCCTGGACCTGTCTGTCTGTACCCCTTGGACATGTCTGTCTGTACGCCTTGGACATGTCTGTCTGTACCTCTCTGGACCAGTCTGTCTGTACCCCTTGGACATGTCTGTCTGTACCTCTCTGGACCAGTCTGTCTGTACCCACTGGACCAGTCTCTCTGTACCCCATGGACCAGTCTGTCTGTACCCATCTGGACCTGTCTGTCTCTACCCCTGGACCTGTTTGTCTCTACCCCTGGACCTGTCTGTCTCTACCCCCTGGACCTGTCTGTACCGCCTGGACCTGTCTGTACCCCTGGACCTGTCTGTCTGTACCCCTTGGGCCTGTCTACCCCTCGACCAGTCTGTACCCCTGGACCAGTCTGTACCCCTGGACCTGTCTGTCTGTACCCCTGGAGCTGTCTGTCTGTACCCCCTGGACTGTCTGTACCCCCAGGACCTGTCTGTCCCCCTGGACCAGTCTGTCTGTACCCCCTGGACCAGTCTGTTTGTACCCCCAGGACCAGTCTGTCTGTACCCCTGGACCAGTCTGTCTGTACCCCCTGGACCAATCTGTCTGTACCCCTGGACCAGTCTGTCTGTCTGTATGCCCTGGACCAGTCTGTCTGTACCCCTGGACCAGTCTGTCTGTACCCCTGGACCAGTCTGTCAGTGCCCCTTAGACCATGCTGTGTCTACCCCCTGGACCAGTCTGTCTGTACCATTTGAGCCTGTCTGTACCCCTGGACCAGTCTGTCTGTACCATTTGAGCCTGTCTGTACCCCCTGGACCAGTCTGTCTGTACTATTTGAGCCTGTCTGTACCCCACTGGACCAGTCGGTCTGTACCATTTGAGCCTGTCTGTACCCCCTGGACCAGTCTGTCTGTACCATTTGAGCCTGTCTGTACCCCTGGACCAGTCTGTCTGTACCATTTGAGCCTGTCTGTACCCCTGGACCAGTCTGTCTGTACCATTTGAGCCTGTCTGTACCCCACTGGACCAGTCGGTCTGTACCATTTGAGCCTGTCTGTACTCCCTGGACCAGTCGGTCTGTCTGTCTGCCCGGGAGCAAGATCAGTTGATGTGGACCATGAAGGGGTTGGGGAGGGAAAGAAGAAAAAGAAATCATGAAAAGTAAAAGGAAGTGATGGCTTGAAGGTAGTGTGGGTGGTGTAAGGGGATTGGCTCCACCAACTTTCTCCCCAGCCTGTTTCCAGGCAGCTGCTGAATCGAATTGGCCACAATTGCTCCGAAATGAATCGTTTTGGGGGTTGGAAATTGGGGGTGTTTTTCTTTTTTCCTCATCTCTTTTTTCTCTCCCTCTGTGTGTGTGCGAGTGCGCGTTTGTGTGTGTAGGGGTGGGGGAGGGGTTGGGTGGGGATGTGATTGGAGTTCAACACAGGAATCCCACCTTTTTTTCCCCACAATCTCCCCTTGGCCTTCCTGCTGTCTTATAGTCTGTCGGTCTGTCTGCTTGTTCATGTAGCTGGAAACCAGTCATAGGTCTAGGTTTCCACACACACACACACACAATACAAACACACACACACACACCCACACACACACACAGATTGCCTGTGGTGTTTATATAACGAACAATAGATTTAGAGGATGGATTGCGGAGCTGACCGCTTTGAGTTTGAACTCGCCCTGTAGGGTCAAGTATGTGGGTATAGCTGGAAAAAACCCACCCAACCCCTGGTCTGGCGCGAGCAGCAGGGTACCAGGCGGCCGTGTACCGACCACAAGAGAAGTCTTCCTTATCTCGCAAGCTGGGGCGAATGGTGAGGCACTTTTCTCTATCCATTCTAGGAAGGCGCCGCGCTGAGTCCCTGGTGAGAAAAACTGATGTTGGTGAAAGCGGGCAACTCATCCCCCAGGATCGGTTTTGCAAATTGCGAGACGAAGATGTGTTGGCTCACTACACTTGGGTCTGCTTGTTTTCGTGACGAACGCTGCCTGTGATTAGGGTCAGAGCGGGTTGTTGACACCGGTCACAACCGAATGTGCCATGGTGTGCGCCAAAGTTGTGATCAGTCCAGCAGTTTTGGACGTAACCCGTTTACTCGTCTGTCGTGAACAAAGAGCTCCAGTAAATGAACAAACCAGCCGTTTGCCCCGGAAATAAAAGCCAGTGAAATGACTTCCATCCTAAGCGCGGCCGTGTGTGTGGTGAGTGGGTGGACAGACTCCTCCATCACCAAGTGGCAGCAAGATGTCTAGCGGAGCTTCAAGGCTCGAAAGGGATCCTCTGGTCAGTTCAGGGAAGGTTTTTCATGTGCAGAGGAAAGGGGGTGGGCTCCACAGCCTAGGTGATGCTCCTGTTGCTAAAAGAACATTGCGAACCTATAAACATTTCATCCGCCAAGTTATGGTCATTACGCCATGGGGACTTATTGAAGTGGTTTTCATGATTCTAACTACTTCTGTGTTTAAACCAACCGATGAAAAACAATTTATTTTTAACACGGTTTTCACGGTTACTCTTTAGCTTGCTTCAGTTTCCTCCACAAAAAAAAACTATAGTGTTTGTGGTATGGGGTTTCTTTGTGTGTGTGTGTGTTGTGTGTGTGTGTGTGTGTGTGTTGCTGTGTACGCACGGTACGCCGCGCACGCGCGCGTTGCCCGTGCTCGCGTAACTGTTGGTGCGCTGGCGCTTCACAATGGCTGTCCGTGTGTCATGCAAGTGGGGTGTATCGTGCGCACAACACTTACGTGTTGTGGCAAGGCACGCATGTATGCTTGGTTATGCTGTTGCTTTATATATTTCCCGAGGGAGGAAGAAGCGAGTTGGGTGGGTGGGTGGGTGGGGGGGGGGGGGGGGGGGGGGGGGGGGTGCACTGCGGAGTGCCGACCTAAGACAAACAGAGGGATGGTTTTTCAATCAGGAGAGAGGTAAACCCCAGAGGTAACGGGCAGACAGTAGGGAAATGCGGGGGGCGCCAAGTGTATCCCACTGCTAGCTGATAAATTGTCTGACCCAGACATATTCCTCATTTTTCCTTTCAATAGGGGAAAAAAAAAAAAACAAAACGGAGGCGGGGGAAGGGGGAGGAAGGTTATGTGGAGATGGTGATGGAAAGATGGTAGTTAACTAGGAGACACAACAGATTTTTTTTGGCCTCCACACCTGTCTCGGCCTCTGCCCCCTCTCCCTACAGACATGGACGATAGGGACGGGCTGATGTCATCGGTTCTTCTCGCACTACATAACTAATTCTGAAATTACCAACAAAAGTGATATAGATGAAGTAACTGGTTTAGGGGAGACGGTGTGATATTTTTTTTTTTTTTTTTTTATTTTTATAACGAAATGAAATTTACAATAATGATCGGTTTGGATTTATGTTGATTTTACTGTTTAATCATAAACCACGCCAAAGTTTTTTTTCATCACTGTTAAGGGGGTGTGGGGGGGGGTGGGGGGGGGGGGGGGGTGGGGTGGGGAGGGGGGGGGGGGGGGGGGGGGGGGGGGGGGGGGTGGGGGGGGGGGGGGGGGGGGGGGAGGGGGGGGGTGTGGGGGGGGGGGGGGGGGGGGGGGGGGGGGGGGGGGGGGGGGGGGGGGGGGAGTCGTCCTTTCCCCCCTTTTGTAGCACGTTGTTTGTACGTTTAGATGGTGGGAAGGAGTTCGAGAAAGTTTGCAGGGAGCAAGGAAAGGCATCATTCATGTCATCACCAGTGATGAGTTTGTTCTTGACTGTGAGAAGAAGAACAAATCAAAAGTTCGCAACGGCCTCTCCGAGTCGGAGAAAAGACGAGAAATGTAGAGGTGTGAGTATTTGGGGTCCCGTCCCGCCTGCCCTGTCCTGGTTTCCCAGGGGCAGTGGTACAGTATTTGTTTTTCATTTTCCACATCACAGTAAGAGCGATTAGTTTTGCCCCAAAGTATTTGGTATTATTTGTTACATTGTACTCTCCCGTCTCCCCCTTCCCCTGTTTTTAATTTGTTAACTCTTCCCTTTCCTACAATTTTCCCTCTCCCCGTTTCTGCCCCCCACCTCACGCCCCCCCCTTTTTCCCTCCCTACGTGTTTTAAATTCCCTTTCAACTCTCTCCACCACCCTTCCCTCCTGTTATAAATTTTTTGTTTACCTTTGTGGGTGGCATGCCTGGATTTGACCACAAGTTGTCAGTGTCAATTGTGTGTTTTTTTCTATTTTTTTCTCTTCTTCTTTTCTTTTTTTCTTCTTCTATTTCTAACAGTTTTCGTTTCAGGACTTGAAGCTCGGATCGTCGAGATTGAAAAATGTTTAGACATCCAGCAAGCACGTTCACACTTCACCTTCCCATCGATTCCCCATCACAGATTCAGAATGCGGGACATGGAAAAGATGATTGTAGCAATAGTTCACAAATGGCGCAATGATTTTAGTGTTTGAAGAAGAAGAAGAGAGAGAGGGGAGAGGGTAACCCATCGCCTCACCGTCTCTACCAGCCCCCCCTGCGGTCTTTTCCACAAAAATTGCCACGCTTCTAGGAAAAGGAGAGAAGGATGTGACGGGAGATTACAATGTTACAAGATCTTGGCTTGGTTGGAATGTCATTTGGTGGTCCAGTTTGGACGATTTACGTATCACAGCTGTCT
Source organism: Conus ventricosus (assembly GCA_018398815.1). Classification (NCBI taxonomy): domain Eukaryota; kingdom Metazoa; phylum Mollusca; class Gastropoda; order Neogastropoda; family Conidae; genus Conus; species Conus ventricosus. The sequence continues at coordinate 5,049,922 of CM031612.1, read as the reverse complement.
CGGCAAATTGTTTCCCTTTTTGTTCTTCACATGTTAACGGAGAAGAGATGTGTGAGTTCTGAAAAGCTTGCGCCGTAATCATATCAACCAATTATTTCCTTTTAATTTTCCTTTTTTTTTTTTTCTTCCCTTTTAATTAAAAAAAAAAGTCCATTGGTCAACCTTACCCAGGGGCCAGTTTTTCACTCCATTCTTCTTTTTTTCTGTGATTTATTTTTTCTGACTGGGAATTGTGGGGGTCGTATCCGGAGAATGGTCCTATTTCCAGTATCTTTGCAGGAGGGGTCCTGGCACGGGTATTCTCATTTACAAAAAAAACAATAAACACATAGAACGAAAAAAAAAAAAAGAAAAAAAAGAATAGAACCTATTTACAAACTTAAAAAAACGGAGCTCTCGGCCGAAGTCCCAGCGGCAAAAATCGTCTGTGCCATACTAGTCCCCACACCCTCCCACACCCCCTTACTCCCCTAACCCCCACCCCCTTCCTCCTCCCCCTTAGCTTGGATTGGAAATGACTGTTAACCGCATGTATGACCCCACCCCCACCCCCACAAGCCCTTGCCTTGGTGCAACCGAAACCCCCCCGTCACCCGTGATCCCTGCCATGCATACTCCTGACTGTTTTTATTTATGTTCCCGGTTTTCCCCTCAAGGGAGGTTGTTATTAGCAACGGATTTCCCCTTGCCGTCCGGGTCGTCTTGCCAGCCCGATTAGCCAGATATTAAGCTGATGATTGCTAGGGTCTTGAGGAGGCTGGGGGAGGGTGGGGGATAGGAGTGGGGAGAGGGGTTCACGTACATGGGCACTGAGGTAACCGCTCCCTTCCTCCTAACATAACACAACACGACGAAAAACACCACATACACACACAACACACACACACACACACACACGACAAACACACACCAACACCCACCACCAGCCACAACTCAGCACCAACCACTCCAAAACAAGCCCACTGGCAACTGTAAACGACCCCGCCATATTTAGATTTAAACTCTCCAATTTTTCAATCCCTCATCCATCTACTTTATTTTACCAAAATTCCGCTGTGGAACCCAACAAAGATCTCTCCCCAGGGCCTCAAACGAAGGATGTGAAAGAGGCCCTAGGGAACATAGAACAGGTGGAGGGGGAAAGCAAAGGTCGGTGGGGTGTGGGGGGGGGGGGGGGGGGGGGGGGGGGGGGGGGGGGGGGGGGGGGGGGAGAGAAGGAAGGTTGGGATGGTTGTAAAGGGAAGGCTGGGGAGGGCCTGGGGCTGGGGAGTGGGGAGGGGGGGTTCGCATCGGGAGATTGGAACCAAAAGAAGTCATCTCTCCATCCCTCAACATTCCCCTCCCTTTTTTTTTTTTTTTTTACCTTTTTTTTTCTTTATTTTTATTTTTTTTATTTGTTTCCCTTTTTTTTTTTTTTCCTTTTCCCCCCTTAAAATGTTTCTGTTTCTATCTTTTTTTTTCTTTTTCCTCCTTGTTTTTTTTTTTCTTCCCCCCTGCGCAAATACACATGCATTTTTTTTTTTTTCTCCATATGCAAAGCCTTCATATGCGGCAAGTGATGGTATGGAGGTTTAAAATTAAGGTGCATGGAGAGGAACCCCGGTGTGATTTACAGTCAGAAAACGCGGCTCGCGCCGCACAATACAAAACGCCAACACACACACACACAACAACCACACAACACCCACAACAAACACACACACACAGAGAACGAACGAGCGATAGAGAGGCGAGAGGAAGAGACAGACAGGACAGATGACAGACAGAGAGAGAGAGAGAGAGAGGAACCGGAGCCCAGGTCTAAATCAGCTAGCCAATAACCCCATGACAGGGGAAAAGATCAAGACCCCGGCACCGCGGCCACCAGAACTGTGCCGAGCAAAATCATGCCCCGAGTGTGGCAGGCAATCATGGAAGAACGAGCTGGACCAGAGGACTGTCTGTGACCTGAGCTGACAGGGCGTGGGCTGGCCTCTTTCCCCCATGAAGGATAGCCCCTTAGATAAGGCCAGCCCAGGGGCCGCACCCCGCCGCCCTTCCCTTTTTTTTTTCCCTTCTTCTTCTCTTTCTTTTTTTTTTTTTTTTTTTTTTTTTTAAACCTTACTCCCACCGCAAATGGTTTCAAAAGGGCGTCTTTGAATTTTTTCCTCCTTCAGCTTAAAAGAGAGAAAAATTCCAGCAATAAAGTGAAAAAAAAAACCCCCTTGGCTTGCTTTTAATTACCTTGTATTTTTTTTTTTACCCTTTGTTTTTTTTTTAAAAATTTTTTTATTATTATCATTCTGTTCTGGCCTGTGGGAATGTCCGTTTGTGTCTTTTGGCTTTTTTTCCCCTCTCCTTTTCCCCCTTCCTTTTTTTTTTTTCCTTCCTTCTTTTTTTTTTAAAATTAATTTAAATATGATTAATAACCACTTGTCCAGCGGTTGCTTTTTAATTTATTTTATTTATCATTTTTTTCGTTGTTTTGCTTTTTACTTGACTACTCTTACTTCTGATTGACGATGAAGCCAGATTGGCAAGCAGCTCATTGGTGATTCTTTCATTGTCTTGTGGTGGGCCGTTCATGCCGATGGTAAGATTATAATTATACAGTTCCCATAGTAAACAAGATTTTATAACAAAGGTTTGGTTGAACCGCATTCCAGACAACACATAATTTATGGCTGATTGCGTTAAAATTGGTTTCATGTTTGAAGTGGTACCTTTAGAATGCAAACATACCATCAACACAATGTGCAGAAACGCTGAAATGGGTAAGACAGATTCACTGGAAATAATGAATAGATTTCGAATAATTCATGTATATGAGAGAAAGTTGTGTGAGCATGCATCCCCGCGCATTGTGTGTGTGTGTGTGTGTGTGGAGGGGGGGGGGGGAGGGGGAGGGGGGGGGGGGGGGGGGGGGGGGGGGGGGGGGGGGGGGGGGGGGGGTGGGGGGGGGGGGTGGGGGGGGGGGGGGGGGGGGGGGGGGGGGGGGGGGGGGGGGGGGGGGGGGGAGGGGGGGGGGGGGGGGGGGGGGGGGGGGGGGGGGGGGGGGGTGGGTGGGGGGGGGGGGGGGGGGGGGGGGGGGGGGGGGGGGGGGGGGGGGGGGGGGGGGGGGGGGGGGGTGGGGGGGGGGGGTGGGGGTGGGGGGGGGGGGGGGGGGGGGGGGAGGGGGGTGGGGGGGGGGGGGTGGGGGGGGGGGGGCGGGGGGGGAGGGGGGGGGGGGGGGGGGGGGGGGGGGGGGGGAGGGGGGGGGGGGGGGTGGGGGGGGGGGGGGGGGGGGGGGGGGGGGGGGGGGGGGGGGGGGGGGGGGGGGGGGGGGGGGGGGGGGGGGGGGGGGGGGGGGGGGGGGGGGGGGGGGGGGGGGGGGGGGGGGGGGGGGGGGGGGGGGGGGGGGGGGGGTGGGGGGGGGGGGGGGGGGGGGGGGGGGGGGGGGGGGGGGGGGGGGTGGTGGGGGGGGGGGGGGGGGTGGGGGGGGGGGGGGGGGGGGGGGGGGGGGGGGGGGGGGGGGGGGGGGGGGGGGGGTGGGGGGGGGGGGGGGGGGGGGGGGGGGGGGGGGGGGGAGGGGGTGGGGGGTGGTGTGGGGGGGGGGGGGGGGGGGGGGGGGTGGTGGGGGAGTTACCTTGCCTTGATACCCAAGAGAGAGGAGATGGAGAGAGAGAACGAAACACAGCAAGGACTTGATTATCCAGGGAGTATAAAATTGATGGAGATATTGACCCAATGGAAGAGAGGCTGCCAGGGGCCACTCCCAGTGAGGGAAGAGCTTTGATTTCAGTCCACCACCAACCCCCCCGCCTCACCCCCCCCGGGACATAGGCCACCCACCAGGCCAACACACCTGGGTGGAGCAAAGGAAAGGAAGGCAGCAGGGATGAATTCCATGCTGACCCAGCAATCCTCCCCTCTTCCCCTTCTGCTGCTTCCAGCTCACCCCCCAATGGAGACATACGAAGGGCTGCCTATAGGCATCAAAAGAGGGGTGGAGTATTTTGAAGGGGGGAGGGGGAAAGGGGGGGGGGAGGGGAAGGGGGGGGGGGAGAATGTTCTTTGGGCTCCTGTTCCTTTGCCCAGTCCAACTAGAGGATTGATGGGGATGGAGTATGTGTCTGACCTTGGGTGCCGGACCGTTTGGTCCTCAAAGGTTTTGAGCAGGTGCTGGGCGATTTGGAAGGCGCTGTTGTCTGTCTGGCCTTTTGTTTACCCACCAGGTTACAGTAGTGTTGGTGAGAGGGGTGAGAGATATTTTTTGGCTCCTGTTGTTAGGAGGTTGTTCACAGGATGTTGGTGATGATGTAATTGGTACCCTGACAAACACACCGTATCGTTTGCCATTGTCAAAGCTTTGTTTGGGTGTTGTTCACAGAGATGGTGGTGGGATTGGAGATTGTACTGACAAACCAATTTCGTTGGGCCTTTGTCAACAGTGTTGTTCCACAGGATGTGGTGGGGGAGGAGATGAAACTGACACCAGTCGTTTGGGCCATTGTCAACAGCGTTGTTGGGGTGGAAGGAAAAGGGCATGGGTTGGAGTGAAGGAGGGTGAGGATGGGGTTGGGATGAGTGGAAATTTTGTGTTTTTTGGTGGTAGCGATTGAGACTGTCTGGCTGATGTATTTTGGTCTTTGTGAACGGGGGCTCACACTTTTGTCTCTCTCCCCACACCCACTCAATACTCTGTCAACACCACACCACACAACAAACCGATTTGTCAGTTTTGCATTTGTGACATTAAATTAAAATTTTAGAACGAGATCAAATCAGAACTTTTTGGTAATGTATTTGTGCGGGTCTTGACGCTCCCCTGTTTTAATATTTATTTTCATTTCAGGCGCAGGGGGTTATGAAGAAGTTTTAAGCTTTTACAACCAAAAGGCACTCTCGCATAGGCACACGCACTCTGTCACTCACTCGGGCCCGCACAAAGGTGACGGGAAACCAATAACAGTTCATAGAAAATAATCAACTTTATTTAACTTGACTCCGAGCCCCCACCCGTCACTACACAACACAAACCATCTGTATCTACAACAATGTAAAACCTCTACAGACAATCTCATACATCGCATCCCTTTCCTTCAATTACTCTTCATTAAACCAGGAAAGACAATATTCCCAATTCTGTTTGCACACTTACAAATTTAAGAACAAATAAAACGTCCCCTAACTTGCCAGCATTCCTTGGGTTGATCGTCAGTTTCTCTCATCCCACTGTGCGACTACGAGCTGAAGCTGCCCACACCGTTGTGTCTCCCGATTGGCCAAATCCCAGTGGGGGACACTGGCAAAAGTAGCTTGGTCGCACCCTCAACCGAGTCTCCCGGACTCCACCGTACTTCGCCCTCTCCACGGAAAGGGCTCCTGTCTGTCTCTCCCACAGGTCTTCTCTGGCTGCAAAACACCCCACCGTTGTCTGGCAGCTCCCTGTCTAGGCTCCAACAGGCTGGGCACGTCTTGCTGTCGACCGTCCCACAAAGGGAGACAATTCTTCTCGTCGTCGGCTCCGAGGCTACAGCAACCTCCACTGTCTTACGTCCCCACCCAGGAGACAACAAGGCGACAGCTAACCTCTGCTTCACGCTGTATTTTCTTGAGCCTCAGAACCAAGACGGGGAGTTCACTTTCCCTTCGTGAGTCTCACACTTCCTGGTTTTCCAAGCGCCTTATATACCATTCTCAAACAAGACAGAACCCAAGTTTCAAACAGGCTCAACAATGGACTTCTTTGGCACACACACATCCACGACTTGTACCAATAAATCCCAAGTTATTTTTATTCCGCCAATGGAATCACTGGTCACCTACACATACACACACACCAGCTGCTAGTGCCAACCAAAGAACTTGGGCACAAGTGGTTAATGCATAACTCCTATTCAAACTCATGTTCGATTCCCGAAAGCTACCCATTGTACTAACGCCTGGGTTCTTCTCTACCAGCCCAAGGGACTGATGGCTTTTCCATGTAGTTATTTACCTCTATAGACAAACAAGGCGCAAACACCAACTCAATAGGCCGCGCAGCCTTCCATTTTTATAATATACTCAGAACAAAGGACAACTGAAAATGGTAGCTGTACTCTGCTGCAGGCTGACGGTCACCTACCCGTGACGGTCACTGACACGATGTTTTCCCTTCAGCCCCACTGGAGAACCCAGTGAATAGCCAGCCAGTGGTCGGGACTGGACACTCTGAACCCAGGACCGGCAGGTCGGCAACTCTTGTCCACTATCCCTCGGACATGCGAAACACTTCCCAGTAACTTCCTCCTTCAGTAACGACTTGGGGTATTTCCCCTCTGGTGATGTTGAGTTGCACACTTGAGAAACCCAAGGACTTGCTCTCACAACAGCAAAACTACACTTAATTGCCCTAAATGCTCGAGAACATTCGGGCCGACTCCATGACACCCCCGTACCTAAGAATGTTGTTTCCAAATCAACATTTCATTCCAGGGACGAATGTTCTCCAATTGGAATAAAACAAACTCAGTTGCATGGATCCAAGTATAACAGTACTTACCCCTATGCTTCAAGACTTCACTTCCTCAACATCTCCAAACAGGGGATAATGATACCAATTAAAACCAATAAATCAATCAAGGATAATATCCCCCGAAGTCGAGGGTGGCTGCCCATGTGGCGGGTGTAATCAAAACGGTCACAACGTACTGTTCTCATCCCAGCTGATGCATTTGTACCCATAGTGTTCAGTATTCGGCTGTTTGGATGATCCATGGAGTCTTTTAGCCAGGGTACGACAACAACAACACCAATTCCGATAATCCCTTGAATCACTCTTTGGTCATTCATAAGCAATTGTGCACACATTTAACTCTAAAATGGCCCACATATAATCCAACTATCTCTATAGCGTTAGCTATCAAGCATGTCCATACCTATTAATTAATCATTCCATCCATTCTTATTTAGCACAACCATGATTAACACAGATTCAAATTCAGGGTGTGTGGCCCCAGCCTTACTTACCATCCAAATCAAATTTCAGGCGTGTGGCCAACAATCCACAAAGACAAAATTCAGGCGTGTGGGCCCAGTTGGCGGTAACATCAAAAATCAAATTCAGGCGTGTGGCCACAATCTGCTCACATGGTCTCAAACACATATGGCAAAAAAAACATTCATCCTGATGTCACAAACTTAAAGTACCATTTCCAATTACAGAGCTGTGACAAAAACAACATGAGCAAACAAGATATTAATCAGAAAAAATTATTAAATCATGCACGTGAGCACGTACTGATTCCCGCTCCATAATGGGCAATGAACAAAAGCAAACACATAAGGTAAACATATATCAGAAAATGAAAAATAACACATGAGCATAGGCTTAACCGCCTTTACTGGGCAATCAAAATCACTAACACAACTGGCCAGGCTACATTATTTACACAGTAGGCTTTTTTGTTCCGTAAACAGATGACTTGCTCACACCATACCACAACAACCAAAACAGCACGTAGGGCATTGCTCCTACATTGTTCTACTTTCTGTTGTTCACACTACCACAGGCAACGCCCTGGGGGCATTACTCCAACCCTTGACCTACTCCTGCCCCTCTCAATGTTGACCGCCCGCGTTGTGGCTCGCCAAATAGCACTGGGGCAGATAGTTTGCGCGTTCCAGGCTTTACATGAGAGTCAGCACACCCTTCACAAATTTAGTCCTTACAGGAGCGCGTGAAATCTGCCCGATCCTCTTCAGCCTGTTCTGCCAAAATCTCCTTTGGACATTCAGCTTACCCTTTGCTTTCATTTTGCCTACAGGGTCTGTTGTTCGAAGAATCCGTGAACTGGGCTGTCGCACCCATTTCACTGCCTGAAGACGATTCATCTCCCCTTTCCAAAATGTTCAGAGGTTGATCCCTCACTCATCTTTGTTCGGAACCTATTTTCCTTCTCTCTGAGGGGAAATTCCTTGTTCCATCCCGCTCATGGCCTAGCCCATTACTTGATGAGCCTTATTTACTTTACCCTTTCTGACACTGGATTATCTGCTCCTTTGAGCTGACTATCTTTGGCATTTCCTAACGATAGTGGTCTCCTCGACTTCTTGCCAGCGGTATTACGCCTCCTGGTCCCAGCCAGCTGCGCGTTCCAGTTAACTCTGTGGTCATGTTGGCCCGACCCTGAGGTCCGCCACCGTGGCTCTACATTTCTGACTGCACGGCAACGCAACAACTTTTGAACCACCACTACTGCCACCATGGCCCACGAACGCCACGACGAAACCTATTTCATGGTCCACTGCACCACACCACGGCACCTTCATGGCCATGGTAGCTCCACCTGCTCGCGGCGCCTGTGCACTCATCCCCTGCTTTCTGTTTTACTTTCCTACCCCGCACTGCCCTTGCTTTACTGCTTGACTGGCAGCCTCAGGTTAGGCTTCGCGGAGGATCTATCTACCCCTACAAAGCTGGATAGGGAAGATTGTTTTGCACTGCTGCAGTGAGGTACTCTGACAAACTCTGACTCTACTTTGACAGGGCCAAAGGTCGCCGATTAATTCTTCCTCTGCATATCGCACGCAGGTGGTTTCCCGTTATAGTCTGTCTCAAAATACCGGGGCTCTACCATTGCCGCAAGAGTCAGTCCTGTATCTAATAAGCAGGTCACCGGCTTCCCGTTTACTCTGCCTCGTAGTTGGTGGTGGCACTCTGCTTCCTGTTGAATTGTATTCAACAGCAACAAATGAATGTATTCGCACTCGTACATTCCTGGCGATTTGACCCATCTCGCCCACATTTAAACATGTGAGTTTCACCCGAACATTCTCTTGAGTCCACTGTTGCCTTGGGCTTAGAATCGCGTTTCTAACTGCGGTCTCGCCTTCTGTTTGTAGGGAGTCGGCGAATCACTCCTGACTGTGTGGTCATGGCAGATTAAGGTCGACTGGTTCGATCCCTTCCATCCCATTACGCTGATCATGGGCAGATTCATACCTGTCTGCAATTTCACTAACTCCTCTAAACTTCCTAATTCTCTTTTCTGCCAAGAATACTGTGAGATCCTCCGACAAGTGGAGAATTTGCTCCCCTAACGATCTCCTCCCTCAAAGATTTCAAATGTTTGTATCAAATGTTTCCTAACCTTATCCATTTGTCAGAGAGAGCCCCCCCCCCAAGCCGATAAGGAACTGTACGTGCGTCTCACCTGATTTCGAACGGTTTCTCTGAAACAACTTCTATATCTATCGGCGTTACTTGGTACCTCTGAAACAAAAGGCATCTGCACCGACTCATATCTGTCTGTTTTTCCGGTGGTCAAGCAGAAACAAGGCATCCCTAGCTTTGGGTGTCCAGCGCAGACAAATTTGTGGCCCACGTTCTTCGGTGTAAGCCTGATCTTGGCAAAATCCTTTCAATTGCGAAATGAAATCTCTAAATGGTCCGGATTACATCGAACCTTGGCAAATCGGATCAGGACTGGACATGTGGTGCACAGTTCACTTGAGGTTTGGGTCACGGTCCCGTTCTATCTCAATTTTAATTTTTCTACTCAAATGCCCTTATCTTCTCTCTTTTCTTTCCTCTCTTTCCCGTTCTCTTTTCTCTCTTTCTCTTTCCGTTCTCTTCCCTTCTCTCTCCTCTTTTCCCGTTCTCTTCCTCCTTTTCCGTTCTCTCTCCTCTTTTTCCGTTCTCTTTCTCTCTCCTCCTTTTCCCGTTCTCTTACTCTCTCTCTTATTCCCGTTCTCTTTCTCTCTCTCTTGTTCCCGTTCTCTTTCTCTCTCTCTTTTCCCGTTCTCTTTCTCTCTCCTCTTTTTCCCGTTCTCTTTCTCTTCTCCTCTTTTTCACGTTCTCTTTCTCCTCTTGCCTTTCCCTTTGTATTTTCTGGGCCTCGATTAGACGGGGCCTGGTTTCATCTACAATGCCTTTCAGTTCCGGACCTTTGTCCTAAAGCTTTCTTTTTCTATGAGGTCATCTTTTTCGCGGAACCATTGTCTCAGCACCCTCTTCGTCGACCTCTGAAGCTATCTACTCCCTCGATCAGCTAGTTAATACAACCACAGTATCAAGCGAGATATCCACATGATCACTTGTAAATAAGCGATCAAATAGTTGTGCTACACACCAATCTACCTCACAGCAACCAAATCAAGCAAGTTCAAGCAACAGGCCCGTCATGAAAAAAAACAAAAAAATCAAAACATCACCACAGACTAACCGTCTTTCCAGGTAAGAAAAAAAAATCTAGGTTCCACATTCCGACAAATTTCAAATCCCTTGCAATTGAACAAACCAGATATCAAAATCATTATGGCTCAATTATGTTCATCCCGGACGGACAGTCCCCCAATTTGTGAGGGTCTCCGCACTCCCCCTCGTTATTAAATTTGATTTTATATTCAGGGATGCAGGGGGTTATAGGAAGAAGTATTTACGCTTCACAACCAAATGCACTCTCGCATAGGCACACGCACTCTGTCACTCACATGGGCCCGCACAAAAGGTGACGGCGAAAACCATAACATTTCATAGAAAATAAAAACTTTATTTAACTGACTCCGAGCCCCCACCCGTCACTTACACAACACACCATCTCTATCATACAACAATGTCACCTCATACAGACAATCTCATAATCCGCATCCCATTTCCTTCAATTACTCTTCATTAACAGGAAAGACAATATTCCACAATTCTTTTGCACACTTATATAAATTTAAGAACAAAATAAAACGTCCATAACTTTCCAGCATTCCTTGGTTGATCGGTCAGTTTCTCTATCCCACTGTGCGGGACTACGAGCTGAAGCTGCCACACCGTTGTGTCCTCCCGATTGGCCAATCCAGTTGGGGGCACTGGCAAATTAGCTTGAGTCGCACCCACACCGTGTCTCCGGGACTCCACCGTACTTCGCCCCTCCAAGGAAAGGGCTCCTGTCTGCCTCTCCCACAGGTCTTCTCTGGCTGCAAAACACCCCACCGTTGTCTGGAGCTCCCGTTAGGCTCCAAACAGGCTGACCTCGTCTTGCTGTCGACCGTCCACACGGGAGGACATTCTTCTCGTCATCGGCTCGATGCTACAGCAACTCCACTGTCTTACGTCCCACCCAGGAGACACAAGGCGACAGGCCACCTTCTTGCTTCACGCTGTATTTTCTTGAGCCCTCAGCAAGACGGGAGAGTTTCACTTTCCTTTAAGTGGTCCCACACTTCCTGGTATTCCAAGCGCTTATATTCATCACAAACAAGACAGAACCCGAGTTCAAACTGGCACAAACAATGAATCATTGGCACAACAATCACACGGACTTGTACCAATAATTCCCCAGTTATTTTTATTCCGCCAATTGGAATCACTGGTCACCTACACATACACACACACCCAAGCTGCTCGTGCCAACAAGACTTGGGCAACCAAGTGGTTTTTAATGCATAACCTCTGATTCAAACTCACTGTTCGATTCCCGAAGTACCATTTGTACTAACAGCCTGGTACTTCTTACAGCCAAGATGATGCTTCAAGTAGTTTACTACCTCTCTAGGACACCAAGGCGCAAACACCTCAATAGGCCGCAGCCTTTCCATCATTCCTCAGAACAAGGACAACTGAAATGGTCGCTGTACTCTGCCTGCAGGCTGACGGTCCCTACCCGTGACGGTCACTGACACGATCGCCTTCCTTCAGGCCACTGAGAACCCAGTGAATAGCGCCAGTGGTAGGAATGGCAATCCTCTACCAGGACGGCAGGTCGGAAATCCTTGTCACTATCCTCGGACACTGCGAAACACTTCCCAGTTCACTCTCCCTCCCTTAGTAAAGACTGGGGTATTCCCCTCTGGTGTTTCTGAGTTCGCCAACTTGAAGAACCCAAGGAAACTTGCTCTCAACAAACAGCAAAACTACCCTTAATTTGCCTACTATGCTCGAAGAACATTCGGCCCCGACTAAAGACAGTATGCCGAGAGCGATCATCTGTTGCTAACGAAGGAACAAACCTACCAAACCCTTCCCCAAGGCTCGCTCACTGGGCTCTGACGTAGCCAGGACTTGCTTGAGGCGATTTGTCTGTCGAGTACAGTCTTTTCCACGTACAGCATGGTCGCTTACTCTGAGTGAACGAAAACTTGGTTAGAGGGGGGAAAAAAACGTCAAAGAGAATGACTCGTATCCTCTTCTCGTCAAGTACCCTATTGTAATA
>CM031612.1:5012773-5032773 GCA_018398815.1 Conus ventricosus | reverse complement strand
GGTCATCAAGAGATAGAGGGAGAGAATGGGGTCATCAGGAGATAAAGGGAGAGAATGGGGTCATCAAGAGATAGAGGGAGAGAATGGGGTCATCAGGAGATACAGGGAGAGAATGGGGTGGTCAGGAGATAGGGAGAGAATGGGGTCATCAGGAGATAAAGGGAGAGAATGGGGTCATCAGGAGATAAAGGGAGAGTATGGGGTCATCAGGAGATAAAGGGAGAGAATGGGGTGGTCAGGAGATAAAGGGAGAGAATGGGGTCATCAGGAGAAAAAGGGAGAGTATGGGGTCATCAGGAGATACAGGGAGAGAATGGGGTCATCAGGAGATAAAGGGAGAGAATGGGGTGGTCAGGAGATAAAGGGAGAGAATGGGGTCATCGGGAGATAAAGGGAGAGTATTGGGTCATCAGGAGATAAAGGGAGAGTATGGGGTCATCAGGAGATACAGGGAGAGAATGGGGTCATTGGAAAACTCAAAGAGAGAGAATGGGGTCATCAGGAGACAGAAAGGGAGAGAATGGGGTCATCAGGAGATAAAGGGGGAGAATGGGGTCATCAAGAGATAGAGGGAGAGAATGGGGTCATCAGGAGATAAAGGGAGAGAATGGGGTCATCAGTCATCAGGAGATAAAGGGAGATAATGGGGTCATCAGGAGATAAAGGGAGAGAATGGGGTCATCAGGAGATAAAGGGAGAATGGGGTTATCAGTAGATAAAGGGAGATAATGGGGTCATCAGAGGCTGAAAGGGAGAGAATGGGGTCATTAGGAGACTGAAAGGGAGAGAATGGGGTCATCAGGAGGTAAAGGGAGAGAATGGTGTCATCAGGAGATAAAGGGAGAGAATGGGGTCATCAGGAGATAAAGGGAGATAATGGGGTCATCAGGAGATAAAGGGAGAGAATGGGGTCATCAGGAGACTTAAAGAGAGAGAATGGGGTCATCAGGAGAGAAAGGGAGAGAATGGGGTCATCAGGACATGGAATAGTGTGTGTGCAGAAGGAGACTGAAGGGGGATTAAAAAGCAGTTAGGAAACTGATAGGGGCCTGGAGGTGGTGGGCTGGAGTATCATTATTCAGTCTGGAAACCAAAGAGGGGTTATGCGGCAGACTGGCCCTCCAAGCACTATGTACATGCCATGCCTTTGTGCAGGGTGAAGGGGACAAGGAAGGAAGGGGATTTTGGGGGGTGAAGGGATGGCATTACAGGGCTTTGATTTGTTGGAACAGGGTGAAGGAGTTCTGAGAGAGGCAGAGAAAGCGGGGAGAGAGGGTAGAAGGAGAGGAAAAGGGAGAGTGGAGGGGGTTGGAGACAGGACAGCGACAGTCATCGACAGTGCTCCTGGGTTCAGATAATCAGTAGTCTCCACAGGAGTACTGGCATACTCCCAGTAAATTTGTGATCAGAATTTCCTGGGTCGGGCCTGTGTGGAGGGTGGCGCCATTTTCAGAATTCTCTGTCATGTGTATGTATATGTACATGGACCAAAATGAAGCTTTGGACTGTGCCTTCCAGTCTCTCTTACACCACACACACACACACACACACACACACACACACACACACACACACGTACACATGCATGCATGCAGACACACTCATCCTCTCATTCCTTATTGCTGTTGTTGTTATTTGCACAGTGAAGAATACTTGGAATTCATCAACACTGTGTGATGATAGGTTTGTTTCTTTCATCATAAGCCTTGCCTATGCTCTGGCATTAGAATCACATGTTTTTCTTAACCGGTGTAAAACAGCAAAAGCAAACTCTTTTGTTCAGTGACAAAGTAAACTGTATGCACAGATTCAGATTCATGTTGTTTATAGCTTAACCAACGGCAGAGAGCCATATTAGGGCTGTCACCTCGTGGGACTGCATGCACACAAAACTTAGAGAGAGAGAGAGAGAGAGAGAGAGAGAGAGAGAGAGAGAGAGAGAGAGAGAGAGACTGACAGACAGACAGACAGAGAGAGGGAGAGAGAGGGAGCACCAGACTTAAATAATCTGGGACCATTCTGTAAATAACAAAAGATGGTGGTCATTACAAACCACCAAGTCAGCCAGTGACCAGATCTAGCCGCCATCACTGAAACAAATGGGATGGAGAGGAAAGGGGCTTGAAACTGGGTCAGGGGTGTGGAATAAAGAGGGGGGATGGGGGGGGGGGGGGGGGGGGGGGGGGTGTGAGGTTGAAAGTGGGGTGGGTGGGAATGTCACTCTGATGGGACCAGAGATGTCTCAAATTGTTGTCTGGATGTCTACAGGGGCTGCCTCAGCTCTTATCAGTGTCTCCTCCCCTCCCCCCTGCCTCCAGCCCCACAAGGGAGACAAACACCTCACTGACCAACATCACTCTCACCCCCAGCCCTCCTTCCCTCCCTTCCCCTCCCCCTCATTGTTTGCCTGGCCTAAAACTGGGTTGACCTTTGTCTGGGTCCAGGCCAGGAAAAGCCCTGCCACCTTCCAGCTTTCAATTTGTCTTCAGCTGATGTTACATGGACCTGTTGTTGACTCTGCTTGCCCTGCTATCTCAGCCAGGGGACAGACTGTCTGTCTGTCTGTCTGTCTGCCAGAATAGTGGGGGGTGGTGTGCCTCCACTAGGGCGGCAGTGTTGCCACCCAGTATAGGTCCATCAGTTTGTCTGTGGGTAGGACTGTGCCACAATGACCACAGTGATTTCAGTGATGCTTGGTGGAAAAAAAGAGTGTGGCTCAAGAATGGCCCTGTTCACATGTGGTCTCACAGTGTGGTCCCATTTGAACCTGCAGCAAACATGGCAGTGGGTAACGAGGGGTTGGGACCAAACATCCCACTAATGAAGGGCTCTGAAGGGAATCGAACGCACAATCTCCCAGCCTGCACTCAGCATGGTAATCTTGACACCATTTCATTTTTTTTTTAACCATTGTTTATTTATTTACTTATCTATTTAAAGATTTTTTTTTATCAGCAAATTTGTTCAGTTTTGTTTGTGTGTCTTCTACAGTGATGTGATCTTTTCTTTTCCAAATTAAAAAAAAAATTTTACTTGTTAATTTTGATTGTCGTAAGGGAGGAGAAAGAAGACTTTTCCGTTTCTAGATCAAGTCCATTTCCTGATTGGCTTATTCAGTTGTAATGTCTCCAGCCTTCTTGTCACCGACATTTTACAACGTCCTTCACACTGACATTATTTCCACACAGCAGAGAAAGTGTAAACCCTGAGGCTGCAGGTTATCTTGTCTCTGGAAAACAAACACACACACAAATAAACAAACAAGGAGAGTAAAAAACAGTATTGTTACTGTATGTATTCTGAGTTTTTGAAACAAAATAAGGAAAGCATTCTTCTACAAACTCTGATGCAGAACTCTGTGGGCTAACAAGGCCCTCTGGGAGTGATACAGACCTTCTCAGACCTCAGGAAGGAAGTAGACAGGAAAGCAGTTGATTTGGTGCATCCAAAGCACAAAGGAAATGCTGTGTTAGAAAAGAACAAGTCTCTCTAAAATTGATTTTTGTTAACGAATCCCAGTCTGACATCAATCTCATTTTAATGAAATCGGTAGATGTGAAACTGGAGGCTGCTAAAAAAAAAAAAAAATCTTTGTCTTGTTATATGAAGCAAAACAGAATCCAAAGGCAGTCAGTATTCTGAAGATTTTTGTTGTTGTTGTTTTGTCTTGTTTTTGTTTGTTTGTTGTCTTTTTTGTGTTAAGTCATGTGCGGGGTGCAGCGTTTTCATTCCAAGTTAAGTAGTTCACTGTAAGTGGATACTTGTTGGAGACCAGTCACAAGAGGTAAAAGGCGTTCATGTTCACTCACGAATGCAGGGAGGGCTGTGAGAGATAGCCGACCAGTGAAATTATATGTGCTCGCTCTCTTGTGAGCTTCGCTGCTGATGCAATCTTCTTCCTCCTCTTGACCTGTGCAGCTTTTTGTGCTGGGTGGAAGGGGGAGGAAGGAGGTGGTAGAAAGGTCATGGTCAGCCTGTTATTTCAGTGGAAAGGGACACAACTCCCATGATAGCAAGGCCCTTGTCTAGGAAGATTGCCAGCCTCTATTGTTGCAGCAGGAACACAGAATCGGTTTCAAGATCAACTTGACTAACACAGGGAAGAATATTTCTCCCAGGCAGATTTTAATGTTGGAAGAAAGTCACCCAACAGATGTATTACGTCATCAAAATGAAGACCAAAGTGACAGTAAATAGCTGGCAAAGGCTGCCTAAGCTTGCATTCATGATGCTGTTCACTGACATGACAAAAGCACCAAACTCTTGTCCATGCATCTGTACTCTGTCAGCCTGATGATTGCAATGCTTCTGTCTGTCTCCCAGTGAATTTCAGATAGGTACTCTGTCAGCCTGATGTTGTTGTTGTTGTTGTCGTACCCTGGCTAAAAGACTCCAGGGATCATCCGAATAGCCGAAGTATTTGAACACTATGGCACAAATGCATCAGCTGGGGATGAGAACATTACGTGTGTGACCGTTTTTGATTACCCCGCCACATGGGCAGCCACACTCCGACTTCGGGGGATTTGGGAGACTGATGTTATGCTAGGAGCTTGTCACGACTGAAGACAATCCCCACATAACTATGCAGAGCATAACAACATTTTGATGTCAGCCTGATGATTGCAATGCTTCTCTGTCTGTCTCCCCAGTGAATTTCAGATAGGTACTCTGTCAGCCTGATGATTGCAATGCTTCTCTGTCTGTCTCCCCAGTGAATTTCAGATAGGTACTCTGTCAGCCTGATGATTGCAATGCTTCTCTGTCTGTCTCCCCAGTGAATTTCAGATAGGTACTCTGTCAGCCTGATGATTGCAATGCTTCTCTGTCTGTCTCCCCAGTGAATTTCAGATAGGTACTCTGTCAGCCTGATGATTGCAATGCTTCTCTGTCTGTCTCCCCAGTGAATTTCAGATAGGCCCAAATCATGTTGCCTGCTCATCTTATACACATCTTCTTTTGACCACAGTATCCTATTATGACATTCTCACCACTGGTTCCCTGTTCAGAAAAAAAGATACTGTGAAATCGTATCTCTCTGCTGTAAATCGGCTGAATACTCTTGTTCTTAGCATCTTACTAATCAGTTGTACCTGTAGACCCCATCATGTGAGCTCCTCTCTTTTTCTGATACAAAGCTTTTCCTGATTCTCTCCGTTCATTTTAAACTTCTGGTCCAACTATCCAACTCCCTTCATTTGGAATTGGGTTTCCTCATCAGCACAGGTACTCGGCAGCAAACTCTGTCTTGCTGCATTTTTTTTTCGAAACACATCTGAAAAATTTTCCCCTCAAGCTGACTCTTCCCCTCGAATTGATGCACAAAAAATGTGCTGGTGATTACCGTCAAATTTAATTTATGTTTAAAATCATTTTTGTTTGAGAGGCAGAAATGGGTGGAGAGAGGGAGTGAGAGGGCAAGGCTGGGTGGGGTATGCACATGCATGCACGCACGCACGCACGCACATGCACACACACGCATGCATGCACGCACACGCACACACACACACACACACACACACACACACACACACACACACACACACACATCACTCACTCATACATACATATGAGGAAAGAGGTGCTCCTGTCTTATTTTGTGTTTTTGTTTTTCTTGGTTGTGGTAGCCTTCATGGTGAAACTTAAGAAGGAAAGAAGAAAACATAGAAGGAAAAAGAACTCACCAAAGCCAAAGTAAAGAAAAAGGACCCAACACATGATCTTGTGGCACTTGATGCTAATCCTCCCCTAAAATGTACTGGGTGACGTAGGGTTTGTTTCTCAGGGTGAACGAACTGGACTGGGTAGGTGCCAGTCTTTACTTGGGGAACACAAACAGGGTCGTGACACAGTGCACACACACACACACACACACACACACACCACACACACACACACACACACACACACACACACAGAGACATGCATAGATACACATGCATACACACAGATCACACACACACACACACACACACACACACACACACACACACACACACACACACACACCAATAACTTTCCCACACCTCTCAGTTCTAAAACTTTGAAGTAGACTGCCAGAGCTTAAAATCACCGCCAGTATTTTGGTGCAGAGCTTAAAAGATTAGCCACCCATGTTGGATAATGGGTAATCTGCTGACATGCCTTGTTCCTGCAGGAACAGTGGGATTACCTTTCAGCTGGAGTAACTTGTTTACAGATAAGATAAGATAAGATAATGTTGCTTATAGCCAGCCGACCGCAAAGGGCCACATCAGGGCTGACTTGTCTACAGCACTCTGGATGTGTTCAGTGTTGACAGATGGGGACATTATATGTCCTAGTGCGCAGGGATGTCTTGGAAGTTCTGGAATGAAATAAGAATGATGAGAATGAACGTGTGTCTGATGTCTTTGAAGCACGACAAGAGCTACGCATTTACATGAATGCAATAATGATGTGAAAACACCATGCTGTTAAACAATGGCAGCTCGACCAGAAAGAAAAAAAAAAGCATGAAAAAAAAAGTCCTGAAAATGAAATGGCAAGAATGATAAAAATGAAAATTTATCTAATGGTTGTCCCTCTGCAAACTTAATATGAGTATTATATACTGCACCACGTTTGTTCTTGCTGGCATTTAGGCAGGCACCTGCACGCACACACTCACATATGTTCTTACTGGCATTTAGGCAGGCACCTGCATGCACACACTCACATATGTTCTTACTGGCATTTAGGCAGGCACCTGCACGCACACACTCACATATGTTCTTGCTGGCATTTAGGCAGGCACCTGCATGCACACTCTCACATTATGTTCTTACTGGCATTTAGGCAGGCACCTGCATGCACACACTCACATATGTTCTTGCTGGCATTTAGGCAGGCACCTGCATGCACACACTCACATATGTTCTTGCTGGCATTTAGGCAGGCACCTGCATGCACACACTCACATATTTCTTGCTGGCATTTAGGCAGGCACCTGCATGCACACACTCACATATGTTCTTGCTGGCATTTAGGCAGGCACCTGCATGCACACACTCACATATGTTCTTGCTGGCATTTAGGCAGGCACCTGCATGCACACACTCACATATGTTCTTACTGGCATTTAGGCAGGCACCTGCATGCACACACTCACATATGTTCTTGCTGGCATTTAGGCAGGCACCTGCATGCACACACTCACATATGTTCTTGCTGGCATTTAGGCAGGCACCTGCATGCACACACTCACATATGTTCTTGCTGGCATTTAGGCAGGCACCTGCATGCACACACTCACATATGTTCTTGCTGGCATTTAGGCAGGCACCTGCATGCACACACTCACATATGTTCTTGCTGGCATTTAGGCAGGCACCTGCATGCACACACTCACATATGTTCTTGCTGGCATTTAGGCAGGCACCTGCATGCACACACTCACTTATGTTCTTACTGGCATTTAGGCAGGCACCTGCATGCACACACTCACATATGTTCTTGCTGGCATTTAGGCAGGCACCTGCACGCACACACTCACATATGTTCTTGCTGGCATTTAGGAAGGCACCTGCATGCACACACTCACATATGTTCTTACTGGCATTTAGGAAGGCACCTGCATGCACACACTCACATATGTTCTTGCTGGCATTTAGGCAGGCACCTGCATGCACACACTCACATATGTTCTTGCTGGCATTTAGGCAGGCACCTGCATGCACACACTCACATATGTTCTTGCTGGCATTTAGGCAGGCACCTGCATGCACACACTCACATATGTTCTTGCTGGCATTTAGGCAGGCACCTGCATGCACACACATATGTTCTTGCTGGCATTTAGGCAGGCACCTGCATGCACACACTCACATATGTTCTTACTGGCATTTAGGCAGGCACCTGCACGCACACACTCACATATGTTCTTACTGGCATTTAGGCAGGCACCTGCATGCACACACTCACGTATGAAAGGGGAAATTTGACACACTGGATCATATAATCATGAAGAGTAAAGAAAACTCACTATAGGTGGAAAAAGGAAATTCAACGGTGTGTGTGTGTGTATGTGTGTGTGTGTGTGTGTGTGTGTGTGTGTGTGTGTGTCCTTCTCTCACTCTCACTTGCATAATTATTGCTCTCTTTCTCCCTCTGTCTGTTTCCAGTCTGTCTGTCTTGGTCTCTGTCTTCTCTCTGCATCTGTCTGTCTCTGTGTGTCTCTGCCTCTGATTGTCTGTGTAAGATGCGTAGCTGTGTGACCCCATGACAATGCCCTGCTGCCTTGCTCTGCCAGGAGTCTGAAGAGGACAGTGAGATCGACAGCCCGGAGAGAAACAGTCGTCAGCACAGTCGTCGCTACTCTCCCCTTACCTCACCAGCCAAGGACAACATGAACGCCACCTGGCACACCGGTCAGTGAAAATGAAAGCAACAGAGCAAGTGTCAAGCAATCAGAGAGGGTTTCATAATGTATGCAGTCAGGTCCCCCCCCCCCCCCCCCCTCCTCATGCATGTATTAATGGCGTTCTGAGAAAGGAGAAAGAGTTGTCCATGATTAAGAAAAGCTTTCTTTCTCTCCCACAGTCTGGTTAAAGACAACATCTGCTTTGTTTGCATCAGAGATCATGGCGACGAGTGCATGAAAAGGGGTTGAAAGAGGATGCCCTGTTTCTCTCCCCCTCTCTCTCTCTCTCTCTTTCTCTTTCTCTCTCTCTTCTCTCTCTCTCTCTCTCTCTCTCTCTCTCTCTCTCTCTCTCTCTCTCTCTCTCTGTCTGTCTCTGTCTCTCTCTCTCTCTCTCTCTTCTTTTTTTTTTTTTTTTTTGATTTATAGATGTATCTGTCAGGCAATGCAGTTGGTTAAGTGCTGTCAACTTTTAAGTGACTGGCCAATCCTGTCTGCACCATTTGCCGTCGGTCACAGTCCTCATAGATTTTCCTTCTTGCTGGAGGGTTCTGGACAAAACAAAACAAACAAGAAAAAGGAAAGAAAGAAAGAAAAAAAACCAACAGCAAAAATGCTGTTTGTGCAGTGCAGCGTATGAAGTGCCTCTCTCTCTCTGTCTTCCACCCACCTCTCTCTCTCTCTCTGTATAAGCGTAATTTAAGTCTTGACATCCTCCCCCTCTGACTCTCTCTCTTCCACCCACCTCTCTCTCTCTGTCTTCCACCCACCTCTCTCTCTCTGTCTTCCACCCACCTCTCTCTCTCTGTCTTCCACCCACCTCTCTCTCTCTCTCTGTATAAGCGTAATTTAAGTCTTGACATCCTCCCCCCTCTGACTCTCTCTCTTCCACCCACCTCTCCTCTCTCTCTCTCTCTCTCTCTCTCTCTCTCTCTCTCTCTCTCTCTTCAAAATATACGTTTCTACCCATTCCCTAAATTTGTTCTCTGATAAGATATTTCGAATTCTGTCCTGTAACTGAGAGCGGCATAGTTCTAGGACACTCATTTTCTGCGGTGACACTATGGAACTCGGTGTCTTTCCAGCTACATGGTCATGCTTCTTCCTTCCTGACTTTCAAACTCAGCGTTTTAAACTTACTTTTTCAAATGCCAGTTGCAGAATACCACCTGAAATTTTGTTTTATTCCTGCCTGTCATCTGCACACGTTTGCTCCTGTACAAATGGGCTGTTCACCTATGTGATGCAGTGTGTGTTTTTGTGTGCGTGTGTGCATGCATGCATGCGTGTGTGTGTGTGTGTGTGTGTGTGTGTGTGTGTGTGTGTGTGTGTGTGTGTGTGTGTGTGTGTGATGCTCTGTAACAGTATACCTTTGTGTGTGTGTATATATTAGTGAGCATGCTCATGCATGTATGCCTCAGGTATGCAGAAATGTGTGTGTATATAATAATGTCTCAAATTTTATGAAGCGCCTGGTAGCCTGTTTCATTCAGAAGGGTGCTGCAGAAATTGTCCACATCGTTATTATTACATGGCATTGTAATTAACCAGAAAATCGTTATTATTACATGGCATTGTAATTAACCAGAAAATCGTTATTATTACATGGCATTGTAATTAACCAGAAAATCGTTATTATTACATGGCATTGTAATTAACCAGAAAATCGTTATTATTACATGGCATTGTAATTAACCAGAAAATCGTTATTATTACATGGCATTGTAATTAACCAGAAAATCGTTATTATTACATGGCATTGTAATTAACCAGAAAATCGTTATTATTACATGGCATTGTAATTAACCAGAAAATCGTTAATATTACATGGCATTGTAATTAACCAGAAAATCGTTATTATTACATGGCATTGTAATTAACCAGAAAATGTTGGTTTGATCTGGTTTGTCTTACTTTCATTATGAAATAAAAGTGCAGCAAATCATAAGGGGGAATAACTATCTACAACATTCTGGTGGATCTCAGCTTGTTGTTCTAGTGCATCTGAATCCTCTACCTCCCCCTCCTTCCCTTTTGGAAGATTATAGATGAAGGTGAATATCATGAATGCACAGGATGCTGGATTTAAAGAGAAATTATCAGGAGGAGAGCTGTTCAGTCAAAATTTAGACACTGGATTAGAGTGATGATCTGAGCAGGTGAACCTGTGGAAACCTAAGGTGTGTGTGTTAATCCTGCCATACAGGTCACCCTGATGGTGAGGGTGGGCATACACTTTGTGGACTGATGTGTTACAGGGGCATCAGTGGGATCAGGGGCAGACACCCGAAACACCAAGCTGCAGCGTCGGCACACAATCATGGTCTGTGAGTCGCCCACTGACGGCAAGCTGGCCACCCTGCAGGAGTTGCCCCCCTTGGAAGAAGAGGAAGAGCCCTCTCCCTCAGAGGAGCCGCGCCTGCAGCTGGGATCAGACTCGCCGTTGTCGGGACTGCCGGACCACACACTCCACAACGGGCACGTCATGCTGCGTCAAGGGGGCAGCAGCCGACACCAGGGGGCCCTGCACCGCATGGAGCATCGCCGCTCCCTGACCTCAGCCCTGACGGCCATCCCGGAGGACGAGGACACTGGGGACGGCGCGGGAGGATGCGACATTGGGCCCCCACCCAGCAGAAGACATTCCATGCCCGCTGCGCCCCACGCCCATGGAGTAGGTGGCAGTCATCCACCCAGCGGGGGCAGCAGGCTTGGGGCGGGTCGAGGAGCCGGTGGTGGTAGTGGATGTGAGGGCGGTGGTGGTGGTGGTGGTGGTGGCGGCGTGGGTGGCACGGAACCTTGTGCACGTGCAGAGAAGCTCAGACCCAAGAACAGGTGTGGCTCCAACACGGCCGGTGCTCCCCGACCTGTGTCGGTGTCGGCTGGGGAGGTGGGGCTCAGAGTCAAGCAGGTGGTGGCGGGGGATGCTGTGCAGGACCTGTCGCTGCTTTCCGCTCCGAGATGATGCACGTAAGTTGGAAAACGGAGTGCCAGCGCCACGCTACTAACAGTGCTTCCCCTTGCCAGGACTGTCGCCCCGTCCCTGTAAGTACTACCCTTCCTGTGGCCCCGCCTGCCTGCCCTCCCCTCCCTCCCTTCTCTTCCGTTTGCTTTGGGATCGTGTCTCTTCAGTTGCTCAGTTGGTGGTTTTCTGTTTTAGTTGGTTTTTTTTTTTTTTTAATCCTTCTTCCAAGTTTTTGTTTCCTAAATTGGTCAAGTCACCGTGCCTAAGTTTTCTGTGTTTTCAGTTCACTGCTTTGTCTGTTTCCGTTTGGATATATGTTTAATTTACTTCCATTTGTACCGAGGATGGGTTTTTTTTCTCTCCGCCTTTCTTGGTTATTCCACATAGTTCTGCTTTACAGAAAGAACAGACCTTAATCTGTTTTTCATTTTTCAAGAACAACAGAAAAAAACAACAACAAAACATTCCGTCTTTGCATCTTGATTTTCAGTACAGGTCTTTATTGTAGTTTTGGGCTGATTGACTCGACAAGAACTGTTGATTTGTCGTGGCATGGAATATCATGATTCTGATTCATTCTGTGATATGATGGAAAGGAGAAAAAAAAACATCAACAAAAATAGTGTAATCTGTGTCAGTTGATTTGGAAGCAAAATTAGTCATCAAAGTCAGATACATCTAGTATAGAGAAATGAGGGGAACCAAATGGCATCATGGGCCCAGCGGTGAAAAGGAGCAGCACTTTGATCAGAGTCCATGGCCTGACTTCTCAGCTTTTGCACTGGAGACCCAGGTGTTAACAGTTTCCTGTCAGCTGCAATGCCCACACTCCCCCACCCCCACCCCCCCACTTGTCTTCCTCTAAGCCCTCCTTCCACCTGTTTTTCCCACTTATTCCCCTCTCAGCTTCTCCTCCCCCTTCATTCCCTCCCCATTCATCCAGCCGCTGCTTCCCACTCCTCTCTCCCCTACTGCTTCTACCCTTCCCCTTCCCTCCTCCCCCTCCCTGCGCCTACCATCCTCCACCCTGCCCTTCCATCTTTGTCTTTCAGTACCCCCCCCTCTCTTCTGCTCCCCACCCCTCTCTGTCCTCCCCCCCCCCCCTCCCTCACCCCTCTTCTGCTTTTGCCCCTCTGTACTTCCTTTTCCCTCCCCCTGTTCTTACCTCTTTCTCCTCATCTTCACCCCTCCCTCCCCCACCCCATCCTCTTCTGCTTCCCATCCCCTGTCCTCATCTGGTTTACTTGCCACATTGTCTTCCCCTTCCCTTTCCCTCTTCTGCTTCTTGTCCCACCTCCCTTTCACCCCTGCCCTCCCCTCTCCCCAGTTCTCTCTCATGCTTTTCATGCCTCTCTCTCCCTCCTTTTGTTCCCCCCCCCCCCCCCCCCCCCCCCCCCGCCCCCCCCTCACTCCCACCCCCCCCCCCTCCCCCCCCCCCCCCGCTCCCCCGTGGTCCCCCTCCACTCTTTCCTCTATTCCCTCTCATTCCCCCTCCACTGGCTGCTGTCCTCTGATTCCCTCTCAGTGGTCCCCCTCCACTGGCTGCTGTCCTCTGATTCCCTCTCAGTGGTCCCCCTCCACTGGCTGCTGTCCTCTGATTCCCTCTCAGTGGTCCCCCTCCACTGGCTGCTGTCCTCTGATTCCCTCTCAGTGGTCCCCCTCCACTGGCTGCTGTCCTCTGATTCCCTCTCAGTGGTCCCCCTCCACTGGCTGCTGTCCTCTGATTCCCTCTCAGTGGTCCCCCTCCACTGGCTGCTGTCCTCTGTAGCTGTCCTAACCTGGTCAGTGCACTGACCTGTCCAGTCAGTGGACGGTGTGTGACTGGTCAGAAGAGCGAGTGTCTGATTTAACCCACTAACCATCTGTAACTGAGGTGTTGTGGTGTTAGTGGCCACAGTGACGCTAACACAGCTTCCACCATGGACATTAACACATCTTGAGATGTTAGTGTTGGTCTGTTTGCTTCATAGCTGAGAGAACTTAATGAAGACAGATAAAAAGAGATGGAGAGAGAGATAGAGTGCAGAGAGAGAGAGAGAGAGAAAGAGAGAGAGAGTGAGAGTGCAGAGAGAAAGAGAGAGTATGCATGCATGTTTACCTTTGTATGTGTGTGTGCATGCACATGCATCAGCTTAAAAATTCAAAGTAGTTTTTGTCAGCTAAGGTTAACATAGTTTGATTTTAAAAGATTAAATCTTATTATCAAACAACTCACATATGTGAAGTCAAGATTGAGCTGATGTGTAGATCAATGTTGTTTTGTTGTGAGGATAAGTCTTCAAACTGTAGACCTTCATGGCTGATCTTGACTGACAGTTACAAGCCCAGAATACCACATACACAGCCAGTGACTGTGCACAGCGCAGTACACACGGAATTCATCATGAGAAGAGTTCAATGCTGTCAACATGCAGACCAGCCGTCAGTTCCGTCTCCAAGCATTTGTGGTTTGAAATATTCATAGCTGGCCAAGTCTTCCTTGTCAGTGTAAATTCCTGAATGAGGCATGACTTTGTGTGCCATGGTCCATACATATGATGCGTTTTATCAGCCAGGTCATGAAACTGAAAGACACATACTGTTGGGGAGTGGGGTGGAGAGAGAGGTTGGAAGTGGGTTGGGGTGGGATGGGATGGTGCTCCACTTATCAGTCCCCTCACTGAAGACAATTGCTTAGTCGGTAAGTTAGTGAGGGACCCAGCTTGACTGAACATTCCCCTCCAGAGGAGACCACCAGCTTGAAGCACAGATCCCAGGGATGGACAAACACTGAAGACACTGAGGCCTCCCACAGACATGGACAGGGATGGCCAACACTGAAGACACTGAGGCCTCCCACAGACATGGACAGGGATGGTCAACACTGAAGACACTGAGGCCTCCCACAGACATGGACAGGGATGGTCAACACTGAAGACACTGAGGCCTCCCACAGACATGGACAGGGATGGTCAACACTGAAGACACTGAGGCCTCCCACAGACATGGACAGGGATGGGTCAACACTGAAGACCCTGAGGCCAACTCCCCACAGACATGGACAGGGATGGTCAACACTGAAGACACTGAGGCCTCCCACAGACATGGACAGGGATGGGTCAACACTGAAGACCTGAGGCCAACTCCCCACAGACATGGACAGGGATGGTCAACACTGAAGACACTGAGGCCACCCACAGACATGGACAGGGATGGGGCAACACTGAAGACACTGAGGCCTCCCACAGACATGGACAGGGATGGTCAACACTGAACACACTGAGGCCTCCCACAGACATGGACAGGGATGGTCAACACTGAAGACACTGAGGCCTCCCACAGACATGGACAGGGATGGGTCAACACTGAAGACCCTGAGGCCAACTCCCCACAGACATGGACAGGGATGGTCAACACTGAAGACACTGAGGCCTCCCACAGACATGGACAGGGATGGTCAACACTGAAGACACTGAGGCCTCCCACAGACATGGACAGGGATGGTCAACACTGAACACACTGAGGCCACCCACAGACATGGACAGGGATGGTCAACACTGAAGACACTGAGGCCACCCACAGACATGGACAGGGATGGTCAACACTGAACACACTGAGGCCTCCCACAGACATGGACAGGGATGGTCAACACTGAACACACTGAGGCCAACTCCCCACAGACATGGACAGGGATGGGTCAACACTGAAGACACTGAGGCCTCCCACAGACATGGACAGGGATGGTCAACACTGAAGACACTGAGGCCACCCACAGACATGGACAGGGATGGGCCAACACTGAACACACTGAGGCCTCCCACAGACATGGACAGACATGGGACACCCTGAGTGTGGTCACCATGAGGAGAAGTAAGGGCCATGAGTGGACCCTGCACATGCCTGCCCTGACCACAGCCCTGTGTGCTGACAGGCCTGGAGTGCCCACTGCACTGGGTCCACCTTACAGGTTGCCTAGGATGTTAAGGTCTCGACCTCCTGGGAGGAAACCTTCAGAGTTGGCCTGCTTCTGGCGATTAATGGAGAGGTGGAGCTTTACAACTAGAAGGTCTGTCTGCCCCACACACCGCTCGGTCAGTTTGGACCGTCAGTTGTACTGTTCTGCTATATCAGCATGACCAGTCAGTTTGGACCATCAGTTGTACTGTTCTGCTCTATCAGCATGACCAGTCAGTTTGGACCGTCAGTTGAAACTGTTCTGCTCTAGCTCTATCAGCATGACCAGTCAGTTTGGACCGTCAGTTGAAACTGTTCTGCTGTATCAGCATGACCAGTCAGTTTGGACCGTCAGTTGTACTGTTCTGCTCTATCAGCATGACCAGTCAGTTTGGACCGTCAGTTGTACTGTTCTGCTCTATCAGCATGACCAGACTACCTGAGAGTAAGCTGACAGAGACCATCCCCTTGTTTCCTGTGTCACTGTGGACCAGAGTTTTACAGTTCGCAGTCAGTGCAAGAGATCATAATTAACTGGGGTCATTTAGGGAACAGCTTAATGATGGTACTTGATCCATGCCACAGCCAGTGTTAACAGTGTGTAAGAAAGGTACAGTTATGGACAGAAGTCTCACTTTGTTCACCCTGTGTGTTCCATATGGGGGTGTTCTTCTGATGGGACAGATTGAGATTCAGGTATTGTATGGCCTGTGGAGTGTACTTCCCACCTCCTCCACGCTGTTCAGCCTTCCTTCTTCTTCCCTGCCTCCACTTTCTCTGCAGCTTGTGCTTTTTGTTCTAGAACTGAGAGCTCTGTGTTGGTTGACCTGCTCTCCCTTGCCTCCATGGGAGGACAGGGGAGGCGTTCTCCGACTCTCACTCTTTGTCTTGTCGTGACTGTTATTGGCTAATTTGTCGTTGGATTCTCACAGCTATGTACCCCTCTTTTGTAGTATATCACTTTGTACATGCTGTTCTGTAACTACTTCTGTTGTGTTGTTTATTCTGTTACATTATGTTTTGCATTGGTTTCCTTTGTTTCATACTTAATCATGTGTATGCAAAGTTAATTTCACTGGTTTGTGTATCCTGTACATGTGTTTACTTTAGTTTTCGCCGTTTGTCTAACATGGTCAGCAGTGCACTCGGGGAACAGGCAAAAGCTTGCACGTAGTCATGTACATGTACACAGTGCTTGCACGCACGCACAAAGCATGCATGCACGCAGGTTCAATGCACACATGCTCATGCATGTACGGGCACAGGCACACACACACACACACACACACCACACACACACACACACACACACACACACACCACACACACACACACACACACACACACAGAGGGAACAAATGAGATGAGCATAAATACAACACACATGCAGGCAGGCACACAGACATACTCCTTCATTCTCTACTTTCTTTCTATGAAAATTTTTGTGTCACTTTCAGATTCTGTCTTCAAAATCAAAGAGTCTGAATTCACATATTATGCCATTGTTTGTATGATATTGGCATTATCTGTGTCTGTGTGCATATGTGTGGTGTGTGTGTGTGTGTGTGTGTGTGTGTGTGTGTGTGTGTGTGTGTGTGTGTGTGTGTGTGTGTGTGTGGCTGTTGTTGCTGTTGTCTTCAATGTAAAGTCTTTCCACATTAAGTGATATTAGACGAGTGTGTGTGGTGTGTGTGTGTGTGTGTGTGTGTGTGTGTGTATGTGTGTGTGTGTGTGTGTGTGTGTGTGTAAGTGTGTGTGTGTGTGTGTGTGTGCACGTGTGTGTGTGTGTGTGCGTGTGCGTGCCTCTGTGTGTGCGTGTGTGTGTGTGCACAGGCGCAAGTGCGTGCGTGTGTTTGAATGCACACGCCACAAGCTTCTCTCATACCTTTCTGCTATTTAGTATTTTGTATACCTGTACATCACACTGTCAGTAATGAGGTAACCCTGTGCACTGTGATTATTTCAAGCTCAGGTTTGTTGTTATATGTTGGCCTTTGCTAACTTCAGGCATGCTGTTTCGGTGGTGTATGCCCTACACCAGCTCAGACTGTCGTAATACATCCTTGTAATTGAGTTTACACCTTGTCTTTAAACATCCTATCCTCCTCATAACAAGTAGTTCTATTGTATCGGTACAATGATATGTTTCACTTTATGCGTGTGTGCATGTGTGTGTGTGTGTGTGTGTGTGTGTGTGAGAGAGAGAGAGAGAGAGAGAGGGAGAGTGTGTGTGTGTGAGAGAGAGAGAGAGAGAGAGAGAGAGAGAGAGAGAGAGAGAGAGAGAATGTGTGTATGTGAGAGAGAGAGAGAGAGAGAGAAAGTGTGTGTGTGAGAGAGAGAGAAAGAGATATATGTGTGTGTGTGTGTGTGTGTGTGTGTGTGTGTGTGTGTGTGTGTGTGTGTGTGTGTAAGTACGTGTGTGAAAGTGAGAGAGAGAGAGTGTGTGTGAGAAAGAGAGAGAGAGTGTGTTGTGCGCGCTTGCGCGTGTGCATGCTTGTGTGTGTGGGAGTGAGTGAGTGACTGAGTGAGTGTGCGCTTAATGGAACTATTCAGATGTTTGAGACAGTACCTTCCAAAAAAAAAAAAAAAAAAAAAAAGACCACCACACATTTTAGTTTAGTTTTTAGTCCAGAAAATTCCCATATGCCTGGCTTATGTGGAGTGTCTGTGTTCAGCATGTCTCATCTGTGTCTGTCCTATGCCCGAGGAACAGCATGCGTGCCTTGTTGACCCCTGTTTTCTATAGGGACAACATACAGGATGCATTATTGTGATTTGCATGTCTGGCCTGTTTGTTGTAGTTGAAGGACAAGGAAAAAACCAAAACGCCTTGTTGACTGTGAACAGCATGTCTGATATGTTTGTATTATAAGGACAACAAACAACATGCTCTGTTGAGTTTGAACTGCATGTCCATAGTTGTGTAAGGACAAAGAACAAACTGCCTTGTGTTAGAAGCATGTCAGGTATATTTGATCTATTTTTTTTAAAAACACACACACACAAACAACTATTGAACAGATTACCCTGTTTGTTGTTGTCTCCGGCATGTTCTCAATTTGTTGTCATTAAACTTTAAAAAAAAAAAAGAGATGCATAGCCTCTGTGCGCTCACATGTGAAGAATACACACTATCACAAGGGGATGAAGGGCAAAGGGTGGGTAGACTGGGAGTGTGTGTGACATGCAAGTCTTGCGTGCATAATTAAAATCTGATATGTTACATAACATCTACAGAATGCAGCCTTTGTGAAAGAACAGAGGCCATATACAGAATCAGTGCTGGGGGGGGGGGGGGGGGGGGGGGGGGGGGGGGGGGGGCGGCAGCATACTTACAGCTTCTACTTTTGGGTAAAAAGAACGTGTGTGCTGCCAGTGACCAAGTTGGGGCAGACATTTTGCTCTCAGTTCCTCAACCGACTGTCATGGTGCTGACTTGTTTCAATGTGAACCAACAAGTAATTGGCGTGATGACATACGACATCTTATTTTGATGTAATATGTTCTCTTATTTTATTTGATGCAACCATTTCAGATTTTCTCACAATGAATGACAGCTTTCTTTTGTTTGGCAAGAATGTGCAGTTTTTGATAGATTCTTTTTTTTTAATTTTTTTTTTAGCATATGTCTGTTATTGTTGAAACAAGTAAGATTGTTGTATTTGTTGCTTTAAAGTTTGATGTAGCTTCAGTTGTTTGATTCATAGCATTTGGCAAGATCCATCTATATGTGGCTTATGTTAGTTCCGTATTTAGTAATATATTTATTCATATCTGCACCTCTGCTTCATAGAAATTGTGTGATATTTATTACAATATTTGCATGAAATAATTTTTAAAATCTAGATCTGCATGCAGCATCTGATCACAATTTTTACTCTTTTTTTTTGTTATTGAAAATATTGCTGATAATGTTAATTACAGATTTATGAGCTTTATGAGTCAGTGACATCTTCATGCATGGGATAGCTGGAAACGTTACCAGTACTTACTGTTCTGCAGAGTTTATAAATGCTAGTGTTTGTAACTGCCAGGTAAAGGTCAGCCAGACAGAAAGCCAGACGGCCAGACACACAGACACACACACACAGACACACACACAGACACACACACAGATACACACACAGACACAACACAGACACACACACAGATACACACACAGATACACACACAGACACACACACAGACACACACACAGATACACACACAGACACACACACAGACACACACACAGAACACACACAGACACACACAACACAGACACACACACAGACACACACACAGACACACACACAGACCACACACACACAGACACACACACAGACACACACACAGACACACACACAGACACACACACACACACACACACAGACACACACACAGACACACACACACACACACCACAACACACACACACACACACACACACACACACACACACACACAGAGACACACACACAGACACACACACAGACACACACACAGACACACACACACACAGACACACACACCACACTCGTGCACACATACAGAAAGCCAGACACACACACAGACACACACACAGATACACACACACACACTCATGCACACATACAGAAAGCCAGACGGCCAGACACACACACAGACACACACACAGATACACACACACACACACTCATGCACACATACCTGCCTGAAAACTGAAACTGTAAATGTATAGGCTCACTTTGGTCAAATGTGTGAGTA